>WOXC01000431.1:0-84183 GCA_011680675.1 Gymnobelideus leadbeateri | reverse complement strand
TGAACAAATTCCAATGAGTATGATGTTCAAGCATTGCTTACTACCCTCACACTGCACCCCCCATTTCATTTCCCCCTTCACTATAAAAGCTCATCCTTGCATGCCTCTTTAATGAGAGAAAAATACCCCCTTCTACTTCTCCCTTCTCCCAGTGCATCTTTTTTTCTCATCCATCGATAGTTTTTGAAGATCATTCCAACATCATTGACTTGCATTCATACCCTCTGTTTATGTAAACTCCTTTTAACTGCTCTAATAATAGTTAAGTTTTTAGGAGTTATTCATCATTTTCTCACATAAGAATGTAAATGGTTTAATTTTATTGAGACCCTTATGATTACTCTTTCCACGTTTAGCCTTTTGTGCTTCTCTTGAGTTTTGTCAAATTCTCAGAAATGCTTCAAAGTCCTTTATTTTATTAAACATCCATTTTCTCCCCTAAAGGGTTGTACTCAGTTTTCTGGGCAAGTTTATCTTGGTTTGTATTTCTAGCTCTTTTGCCTCCTAGAATATCATTATTACAAGTTCTTTTCTCCTTTAATGTGGAAGCCGCTAAACCTCTGTCTCTATGATATTTGAACTGTTTCTTTCTGGCTGACTGCAATATTTTCTTCTTGACCTGGGAGCCCTGAAATTCGGTTATAATATTCCTGGGAGTTCTCAATTTTGGGACCTCTTTAATTATATGGATGGTGGATTTTTTTCAGTTTATATTTTACCCTCTGGATCTAAGATACTGGGGCAATTTTCCTTGAAAATTTCTTGAAATAAGATATCTAGGTTCTTGATTTGCTCATGGCTTAGTCCAATAAATCTTAAATTATTTTTCCTAGATCTGTTTTTCAGGTCAGTTATTTTTTGATGTGACATTTCACATTTTCTTCTATTTTCTCCCATTCTCTTCACTTTATTTTATTGCTTTTCTGACGTCTCATGGAGTCATTAGCTTTTACTTGCCCAACTGTAATTTTTTATAGAATTCTCTTCTTCAGTACCTCCTTTTCCATTCTGCCTATTCTGCTTTTTAAGAAGTTCTCTTCTTCAGGGAATTTTTCAGCTTCTTTTGACATTAGGCTAATTTTGGTTTTTAAGCTGTTGTTTTCTTCAGTATTTTTGTGCCTCTTTTACTAAGCTGCTAATTTTCTTTTCATATTTTTTTTTACAACACTCTAATTTTTTCCCCCAAATTTTCCTCTACCACTCTTTTTTCTTTCTTTAAACTCTTTCAGCAATTCTTGTTGGGTTTGAGTCCCATTATCATTTTTCTTTGAAGCTTTGCTTGTAACTGTTTTCACATTATTGTCTTCTTCTGAGTTTATGTCTTGGTTTTCCCTGCCATCGTAGTAACTTTTAATGATCAAATTCTATTTGTTTACTCATTTTTAAAACCTATTTCTTGGCTATGAGCTCTATGTTAAAGCTGGGCTTTATCTGGGGTTGGAGGGGGCACTATGTCAAACAGTATACTTTTTTGTGCTGTTTTCAGAGCTAGTTCTAAGGGTTTGCAAGTTATGGTGCTTCTAAGGGGGTGTGAGGTAGGGAGAGGTGTAGTCACTGCTCTCCTGGTCTATGTTCTGGTCTTTATCCAGGAAGGGCCCTTGATCCCCCTTGATCTTCTGCTGCCACATGTGCTAGTGCTCCTCTTTGCTTTAGAACTACAATCAGGGCCCCTGATCCCTTGTGACTGAACCCCAACTCTTCTCCTCACTGTAGAACTGTGACCCAGAACTGTGTATGGGCATTAACTTTGTCAATAAATGCAGTTGCACCCAGTGCCAGCAAAGGGTTCCTTGTAATCTCTTTATGACCAGTTGTCCAATATCCTTACTGTCTCTGGATCAAGAACCCTCAAAGTTTCTGCTGCTATGGCCACTGTTGCTGCTGCCACATGTGTGGTCTAAAGACAAGTTTCTACTCTGATATCTGATATAACAAACCTCTACTGCTAATCTCCTAAGTTTTCTTAGGCCAGAAAGTTTCTCATTTTGATTTTTTGTTGTCTCTGCCAAACTTGATTTGAGATGTTATTTTGAAGTTGTTTGGAAGGGAATGTTGAGAGACTTCAGCTGGATTGCCTATAATTGGCCACCTTGGAAGTGGTGTATTGCCACTTGTAACTTTTAAAAGTTACCAATGAAAATACTGTCTTGTATCTAATGCCCTTCATTTAACCTTTTCAATGTAGAATGCAATCCTGCTGGTGATATATAGAAAGAGCACTGCACCCATAAACAGCGATGAAGCTCAGCAGAAGCCAAGATTTAATGGGGGAGCGGAATACGAAATGAAATTTAAGAGAATTTAAGAGGTGACATAGAAGAGTAGATAAATCACTGGATTGAGAGTAAGACGACTTAAGTATATGAGAATCATTTATAGTTCAGGAATTCCCTAACCTACTTTCAAATCCTGGCTTTGTCATTAACTACATGTGAGAGACCTTGTATAAGTCATTTAGGCTTCTAAGTCTCAGTTTTTCAGCTGCAAAATGAAAGGTTTGTACTAGATGACCTCTATAGTTCCTTCCAATTCTCATCTATGACCCTGTAATTTTACTGTAACCTAGCTTCTACTCAAGGTGGGAGATCTGTTTGTGCTACAACATATGGGGAAGGAGACTGGCCATCCAGATTAACACAGATAATTCTAAATACAATATTTTGCACCTATATTAATGGATGTTTTGAATTAATTCAAGAGACTCATGGGATAGAAAGATAAAACGCCATCACCATCATCATCATAAGTTAAACATATATTATTATCTCGAGAGAGAAATGAAGACAGAGAACAGTCCAGGGAGAAAGGCTTTGGAATAGCAGAAATGCATAAAAAGTCAGCCCCATCATATCCCTGGACTTGCTTAAAATTCTAGATGTATTTAAAGAAGTGAAGTTCCTTTGATGGATTCCTGTCAAGGAACTATTGTTAGTTCATTTTATGAAGCACAGGGACGAGTACCTTAGGCTTCATTTCATGAAACTGAGACATTAATATTTTGTCAAATTCTGATTCAATGAAAATGTCAACATTTTGTGATTTTTAAATGAAAATGTTGATAGGTCCTTTAGTAGTTACAATAATATTGCTTCTAATATTAAGACGTATGATAGATATTTCCATTTTTTATTTGAACTATAAAATGATTACATGATTAATCATTTAAAATTTCACTTGAGATCCAGAAGTCACTTTCTCTTTTATTCAATCATTATTTTTTAATGGCCCAAAGTTTCTCTTAGGAATTTATTCTCTTATGTACAGGAAAAAAGATACAATGAAAAGAAAACAAAGATTTAAAAAATTATATTCAACAAAATCTAGGATGTTGTTCCTAGAGTCGTCTGACTGTTCTTTGTTACAAAGTTAGAGAGCTGAATATTTTTATTAAAAATTATTTACCAAAAAGGGAATTAAATTAGCTAACAATTTTTTCATTATGTGCAAGAAGGTACTTCCTAATTATTAAGATCAAGTCTTCAAAAGTAATACAAGGGATTAAGCAAGATTAGATCTGAAAGGATTTGCAAAGTCACATAAATAATTCAGTATTGAAGATCTTAACACTGGAAATTACCTTATTTTTTATTTGTTTGCAGTTATATCTTTATCAGTCTGTAACATTAATAAGCTATAACTAGATTTCCTCTATAATCAACTAGATTCAAATGAAATGAAGATTATACAAATATTTTAACAAACATCACTGGTAATATTAAATTCCCAGTAAATGCTTTAATTAATGTGGTGTGTTAAAAAAAAAAAAAGTAACCTGAAACAGTATTTCTGATGCACAGGTAAGTAGCCACATAATCACTTCCCTTAAAAAACAAAGCTTAATTAATTCCAAGTAAAATACTCTGTTAATCTTTATGGGCAGGAGGTTCAGCAAGGCTTGTGTAAGGTGACATGGTAGCCTAACAGGAGAAGTCTGGGGCAAGTGGAGTCAAAACTGAAGACATTTAGCTATGAGATGCTGCAGACTGAGGTAGCAAATCTCAGCTAGACTTTTCTTGGAATGAAGAAGACTGAGGCTAGAGAAAGAAACACAGCTTGCGTGTTTCTAAATAAACGTGAACTGAAATTTTAAAAAGCATAGCCTGGCATAAAAGCTCCTTCATAAAACATGCTTACCATCACAGACAGAAGCAAGGCAGCTGTGCACTATTATTGTATACATGGTAAATCAGGCACAAAAAAGGGACAGCCCAGCAGGGCAGAAGGGTAAGATGCACACTTAAATCCCTCTCTGACAGTGTTGCTCCATCTCTTACTATCTTGGTCCTTCCTATAGTCACTGCTATAGCTGTCATGGGTATAACAGGCCATTTTCAATCTAAATCTTGTTATGGATTAATAAGCAAACACTTTCTTGCTTATTATGCAATTTATCATGATGAAAATTACATTGGGCTCCTCAAGGCTACATGCTGATACATTCATTTATTCAGTGCTGTGTACAGAGATTCATACTAATCTTCATGACAGAAAAGGATGTAATAGCAAGATTAAAATTACCTATTGAAAAACCATAGTGTTTGCAAACACACTAACATGCAAATACAACATAAATGTATCTTCGTGTTTATCAGGATAAAAGCAACAAATAAGCCTATTTTAAACAAATGATCAGACTGAATGCTACAATAATAAACATATGGCTTACCAATTTTCTTCCGTGGAAAAAGAATATCACAAACTATTTAAATTTAGTTTAGCTATTAGGAAAAAAATAATATTTTTTATATTAGAAAAATGCTACAGGGGTGGCTAGGTGGCACAGTGAGTAGAGCATTGGCCCTGCAGTCAGAAGGACCTGAGTTCGTATCTGACCTCGGACACTTAATGCACACACAAACAAAAACCTAGCCGTGTGACCTTGGGCAAGTTACTTAACCCTAATTGCCCTCCAAAAAGGCAAAAAAAAAGAAAAAGAAAAAGAAAAATGCTACTAAAAATGACTCAAGATCATTGAAGGAATCTATCAAATTATGACCCAATATTGGGCACCTTTTTGGAGATTATGACAAAAGTCAAGGCATTTGGAGGGCTCTTAGGCACACATTACATATCTGGCACTACCAATTTCTAGAATCTGACAGGTTCATATCCATAAATCCTTATAAATGCCAGGGAAATACAAGGATTGTTATGTGTAAAAGTACTACTCTGATTTTTCTTGCTCAAAACTACTCGTTTTGGGGTTGGAAAAGCTCTTGGCCAAAGTCAACTATTTTAGGAATGGTTTAATCTGGTAAGGATAGGCAGGGCACTATCCTAAGTTTACATAAGATAGTTCCCCATAATAAAATAGATCAACCAGGCCTTACTCAGGATTCATAAGTTTTAGGAATACAGGCTGAAAATGCTTTGCATTTGAGCAGGAAAAACTGTCTTATATTTCCTAATCATGTGGCAATCACTGTTCATAGGTTAGAAAGCTCCACAATTCCTGCAGGATGCTGAAATGTTAGAGTCTTGGATCACATTGGGAAGCTAAGACAAAATTCATGTTTTTAAAAACATTTAACACTGATTAAAGATTTAAAAAAAACCCAAAGATACAAAGAATTCAATTTTAATCAACAGAGACAGTATGGTAGCATAATATCCTCTCTGGGCTACTTGCTCAATCCCCACTGGTACTTCTAGTCCAAGTCCACAGAGGGTAGTTACTCCTCCTGCTTTACGATTTTTTAGTGTTGTGACTCCTGAGCACTCCATTTCCCACTGCTTATCAACTGGGTCATACAGAAAATTTGAGTTAATTAGATTTTAGAAGGATTATTTACTAAAAAGGGATGGCAAGGATTTGTTGCTGTTGAGTCATTTCAGTCATGTCTGATTCTCTGTGATCCCATTTGGGGCATTCTTGACAAAGATACTAGAGTGGTTTGACATTTCCTTTTCCAACTCATTTTACAAATAAGGAGCTAATGCAAACATGGTTAAGGGACTTGCCCAGAGTCACAGAACTAGTAAGTATCTGAGACTAGATCTGAATTGATGGGTCTTCCTGATTCTAGACCCACTGTAGGTATAGAAACATCCCACCAAACCAAGGACACATTCTCCCCCACATAAGATTTCTGATAAGAATAGGAGCAAACTTAGAAAACAGAAACCAACTAAAAGTATGCATTGGGTAATGGGAAGTCCTTTATTTCCTTCATGGAGTTCTCATGAAATTCTCCTTAGATGTAACTCTCTGCTGGGCTCCAAGGATAAGTGATTTTGTAGAAACCACAGCTATACTTTCCTTAACCCCAAAGAGGTCAATTTTTTGGAGTCGAGAGGCCACCTGTCCTCAGTGTGTTTACTTTGTTCTGGGTGTGTCTCTTAGTTCCCAATGCCTATAGACATCAGTCACTACTGTATTGGGCAACTCTGGAGGGCACTGATACTGAATACTGAGCCTAATGGGAGCTCCAGATCTTCTGACCTTTCAAAGTTCACAAAGTTGTCACATGTTTGAGAGGGAAAAAGGAGTTCAATATTCCCCCCAGCATCACCCCTTCTTGCTGGCCTTTTGTATAGATGCAAGAGACTGCTACCTATACATAGGCCCAAAGGGATGTCTAATTCTTTCAGTCAATCCCAATATATTTCTTGTATAAGAAAATTTATTCAATAGTGTGGAGCACTTCTTCAAAAATTATTAAGGAGGTGTTCACACTTTTGATTGATTAATTCTACAACTTAATTAACAAGGTATTCTCAGTGGATAAAGTATCAGGGCATAAACTACTTAATATTAGTTACAGTAATTGTTCTTGGGGGGATGTGAGGCACCCCTCTCATTAAAATAGAAGAAGCCCTGACTGAAAAAATCAGATCTGACTTTTGGTCCTAAATCTGCCACTAACTAGGTATATGACATTAGGTAAGTCATTTAATCATGGCTTCATTTTCTTCATCTGTAATGAGAGGGCTTAGATTTTAAGGTCCCTTCATGTTGTAAAGTTTTTATGATTTTCTCAGATAATGAATGCAGTAAAAACATGAGGAGGATAATAATTAAGAATCTATTTTTTGTTTGTTTCTTATAACAGAAAATGAGGGGCAGCATGATTCAGAGGGCAGAGAGCTAGTCCTGGAGCCAAGAAGATCTGGGTTCAAGTCTAGCTTCAGACACATGCTGGTTATATGGCTTAGGGCAAGTCACGTAGCAGTGGCCCAAACAACATGCTAAGATTATGAAATCACAGATCCACTCATTATCCCCTATCCTATAATAAATAAGGTAGTCGAGAAAACACATTGGCAATCTTGAATTTAAAATGAGAATTTATGTCTTTTGAAGCTTTTACTATAGGGATGCAGTGGAAAGAGCACAGGAGAGCCAGAAGGGCAGGCCTGGAGCCCCTGCTCGGCTGCTCACCAGCTGCACAGGTCACTTGTCTTTTTCTCATCTCTAAGATGAGGTTTATGATACCTTGGATACCTACCTCAGATCAAATGAAATACTGTGAAAGTGCACTGCCAACTCTACATTATTATATAAACATAAGTCATTGTTACTATATTCCACTTCTGGTTATCAAAGAGATTGTAAATTATAACACTGTAAAAAATTAGGTGGACACTGCACCAACAGATAATTAGTCTCAAAAGTCATTCAAACTAGCATTAAGTATTTTATTATTTTAAACAGAAACAAAATTTGAAACCAAGGATTTCATCTGAGTCTTTTGCCTTTTCTCTTCCACTTTTTTTCTAAAAAGATCAAGAGAAAGAAAAGGAGGATTTCTTCATTACCACCTCCAGAAACCACTGATGGCTACCTTGAGGCAAATGGGACGTGCCTGCTCATGAAACCCATTGGCTAACTTTGGCCTTCCTTTTTTTTTCCCTTTCCAAGCACAGTTCAGAGACTACCAATCTGAAAGAACACTTTTCCAAGGTAAGAGATGAAAGCACAAGGGGTAGTGGTAAAATGTTGTATAGCAACAAAGAAGTCCTACTGTGCTCAATCATATGGCCTAAGGGGAATTCAATGGTTCACAAATCAATTTCATTTTTGAACCTCTGCCTCCTGTATGGAGGACTGGGCATTTCTGAGCTTTTCAGACAGAGAAGGGAAATTATTTGGGCAATGCTAAGCTAGGGAGTCGCTTCTCAAGTAACTCCAAATTTTATAAAGTCCTATGGTATACAGAGTACCTGTCTTCCATTTTTAGGAAAGGAATTTCCTGAGAAAAAAGTCTTTTGTGGGGCAAAAAGGATCACTCATATGGACTCTGCAACTGGAGACAATGAAGAACTCACTGGGACAGTGAAGGCCAGAGGAAGGGGGCTGACAGCCCAACAGCACCATGAGTGTTTTCCCTTCCAAGAGAATCCAAGCCCTCAGACATCTCTAAGATGTGGATGTGAAAGGGTGAGCGGGCAGATAGAAAAGTAAAAAGGGAAATGACATGTTGGAGAAGCTGTAGGAAAAAAAAAAAACAGGTATACTAAAGCACTATTAGTGAATCTATGAACTGGTCCAACCATTCTGGAAAGCAGTTTGGAAACAAGCCCCAAAGCTATTAAACGGTACATACCCTTTGACCCAGCAATACCTCTACTAGGGCTATGCCCCAAGGAAATCAAAGTATGGGGGAAAAGGAATAAATATGTACAAAAAATTTACAGCAATACCTTTTGTGGTAACAAAGGATGGGAAATTAAGGGCATGCCCATCAATTGGGGAACAGTTGAACAAATTATGATATATGAATGTGAAGGAATACTACTGTGCTTTAAAAAATGGTAAAGGTGATGGTTTCAGAGAAATCTGGAAAGATGTTTATGAACTGATGCAAAATGAAATGAGCACAACCAGAAGAACACTTGATACAGTAACAGCAATATCAAAAAGATAATCAACTTTGAAAGACTTAGCTGCTTATGGTCTTTAAAGTTTCTCTTTATGTATTTCTTTACATTCATTTTTAGCATCCATCACTCCTCTGTATTTTGTAGATTTTATATAACAGAGTCAGAAACAGGCTGTCACACATGCCCTCACAAAAGGTTCATTTAAGCTGTATATTGTCACGATCCCTATAATTCTACCTGTACTTCTTGAGCAGTAGGTGTCTCCTTTCCATGTATCACAAATATTCTCTCTTAAAAAAGTGGCACTACTCACCCCACCTCTCATTTGCCAAAAGCCAAACCATCTTAGGGGTATTATTATCCTTATCAATATTATATACTAAGCAGAATATAATGGAAAAGGTGTAGAATTAAACCAAGTACTAATTTATTGTTGAGGGTTTTGATAAAATCTTTGTGAAATTATAAACTATAATCATATAGATTGTAGATTTAAATACAAGAAATATAATCTATAAGTAACATTTAAAAGCAAATTTATTGGGGGTGGCTAGGTGGCGCAGTGAGTAGAGCACCAGCCCTGGAGTCAGAAGGACCTGAGTTCGGATCTGGCCTCAGACACTTAACGCAAACACAAACAGAAACCTAGCTGTGTAATCTTGGGCAAGTTACTTAACCCCAATTGCCCTCCAAAAAGCCAAAAAAAAAAAAAAAAAGCAAATTTATTCAAGTTTAGGACTACACACGGAACATAGTATATTCCTATTTCAGATCCCATGGCAAAGAAAAAAAAATGGCTACTATAAAGATGAATCTATGTTCTCTGACCAATGGAAGTTAACTGTGAAAATAAATTACACCACTCATTAGGAGCAAATTACCAATCATTTCTTAAAAAGGTGCAGCTTAAGTTGGGTTTTTAAAAGTTAAACACTGTACGAAGATTTTATGAAGACTCATTATGGTAATATTCTAAATCTATCTTTAACATAATTCAACGTAATTATCATGTCTGAAAACGATACTCCTGCTCATTTTTACACATAGGTATACACACACACACACACACACACACACACACTTGACAAAACAGGTAAAGAGTAAGAAGTCTAAACCTGACTTCTCAATTTCATTTTTCACTCCTTCAATTTCCAACATATTTAATATTACCTCTTTCCTCTAATTTCAAGTAGGCGCAGGGTATCGCTAACCCTTTAAGATCACTGTTTGGCCCCATAATCACCTGTCGCCTCCACTTATTTACTATTCCTTAGAATCTACACCCTCAAGGATGAACAAGATCTGTGGCTATTTGTCAGTCTTTCATTATTCTTGCTCTATCTGCAGGAGTTTTTAATACTGACTAGTACTTCACTCTTGAAGCTATCTCCTTCCTAGGGCTGTATTATAATATACTTTCCTGATTCCCAAGGCTTTTTCTTTAATCCTTTTTATACCAATTATTCACCAGTTTCTCTCAATTCTTCCTTTGCAAGGTCTCTTAAATTAATTCTTCCTTTTCTACACACAGTGGCCACCTCATACTCTAGGACCTCTCACTGCTTTGCTTCCCTTAGATGTTTTTGAAAACATATCACAAATCCAGGGATGTTATAGTTCTTTATGTTTTTTTTCTGGTGACTTTCAAAGATTTGGGGTTGTTTGTATATTTTCCATACATAAGAGAGATTTAAACAGGACAGTGGAAGCCATAATCAATAAAAGTATTAAAGCAGAATTATTTTTTGGCCTGCAATAAGGATAAAGCTAACTTTAAAATTCACTCTTAAAAAAACCCCACAACAATTATGTATGATTCAATATAAACTTTTTTTCTTTAAAATAGATGCGTTATCAAAACAATTTGTGATTAAATATTTGTTAAAAATAACATACAATATTCAATCATTTGCTTTAAGTAAAAAGGCACAGAGTTCAGTTCAATTCAATTCTATAAATATTTATTATTAAGTTTTTCATATGTGCAAACACTGTGATAAATGTTGAAGGTACAAAGACAAAAAAACAAAACAGTCCCTGCTCTCAAAAAACTTGCATCTTACTTATTTACTTATTGGCTTCATCTTATCTGTAGCTAGGGTTCTCTGTCCCAAGAGGGCTGTTAGATAATTTTTTAAAGCAAACTTTCTTTAAAAAAATAGGTTAATACTCTTAAGATTGCCAATTCTGTAAAGTCTGATGACTTAACTCCATATTTTAGTACAATATCCAAGGAATGAGCTGAAAACCAGATTTCTTAGTATTCTTATCAATATTCATCATAGTAAAGGGATTATATGGTCCCACAGCATTTTTATTTCTAGTACAGCCAAAGGTCCACTAAAGTGTCACTAATGACTCTAAGTAGTTATGGAAACTATGAGGTAAGTGAATGATTAAAAGTTGATATTTGACAGCTGGAATTTAGGAGAGTGAAGAAATCTCTAGAATAAACTGGAGCCAGCACCTGTCTCTACAGCTTTCCTCTTCAGGAAGCAGGAAGTTTGTTTTATTTTAATTTGATCATTTCTCTTCATGGCCAATTGGTGTCTGACTTTTTTTATTCTGCTAATATTTCATTCTGCTAATATTTGTTTTGTTTTGCAAAATAAAACCTATTATAAACATGGAACACTTATAGGGCATGTGGTATAGAGCAAAGGTATACAAATATGAGAAACTGAGAAGATTTTACTTTTGCTCAGAATTTTCAAAAAGAAGAATTTTGGATTTTATTTCTACAAATCTGAACAGCTGACAATATTTAGATTAAAATCAAATAAAGTTAAACATTACCAATAGTTATTCTGAGTTTGGTAATACAAAGATGAAAGAAATCTGCTGGTAAATCTAATTCTGGTTTATCAAGGAAACTGTTTCCATATTTCTCATTGTGCTAAATGTGTTTTGTCTAGCAGAATTCATTTCCTAACATAAACTGAAAAGCCACCGGACCCTTTAGCTAAACAATATTTGGTGAAGTCAATAGTTTGAAATGTTATAAGGCTACCTAAAACATGTCCACATCAAAGAAGGTGCTGTGCTCTATAAGCAAAGCAGAATTGCAGTTGTTCAAAAGAAACGTGAGATATGCAGATTTAAAGACATCTTCATTCCAAATGTTCATATGGACTATTTGTACCCAACCTGTAGTAGAGCCTTCTGAGCTCACTGGTTTGATCAGCTAGTGTACTTGGACCCTCACTGTACATGCCATACAGGGCAGTCCTATGACAGTGCCTCCCAGCTCTCAGAACCAATTTCAAAGTTCTTTAGAGAAATAAGAATGTCTCTGCATGTATCAAGGTATGATTACAGTATGAGAAGGGATATTTTGAAAAACATTGAAATTGCATGAAAAAAGTGAATAAAAAATGGTTTATAACCTGCCACCCAGCAATGCTACTACTGGACATGGATCCCAAAGAAGTCAAAGAGAAAGGCCTTGTTTTTACCAAAATATTCGCAAAATATTCACTTTTTATTATAGGAGGATAAAAGGAAATGAAGATGATACCAACTGATTGGGGAATGACTGGGCAAATTGTGACATGTGAACATAGTGGGGCGGAGAAAAGATTGTATAGTAAAATGATTTTAATGTAAGACACATAAAGACATTGATAAAAATGTTGAAACCTCCATTTTTGTACCACATATTTCTTGCAATTCAGTCTACTAGAGACCACTGTTTCCCCCTATTCCTAAATCACAGGACTAGGCAAAGGGTTAGGAATCTTAATTGTCTCCATTGCCACCTCCAGACAATTTGCTATATCATCAAGACTCAGAGAAGTTTCCTTTTTGGACATCCATGCGATCTATTTTTACTTACTACCCTCTCTCCTACCTTGTTACTGTTACCTACTGACCTCCAGGGCAGCCTCCTAACTTTATCAAGGATTTTAGTGTGCTGTTCCCAGTCTTCTTTTCTACAAAAGTCATGCTGACAGCCCCTCTAACAACCTGATCAAATACCTCAAATCCAAAGAACTTTTTCTCCACCTCACTCCAGGGACATATCAGACTGGTCTCATTTTAGACCACATCATCTCTCAGCATTGTGTGGCTTCTAATGTCTAATATACTGAAATTCTATTCTCCAGACAATTTCCTATCCTTTCAGTTATTTGACTCACACACTACCCCTACTCTTTGTCCTTATCAAGACTTTTGGTTCTTTGAGTCATCTCTATTCTCTAAGTCACTTGTCTCCATATCCAACCTTGACCCCATGGCCTGCCATGTTAACATATTATATACTAATAGACTAGAGTCTCTCGGACTTAGTGATCTGTTATTTCAATGAGTCTTCAACATGGGGGGAGGGAGCCAATTTTTCTGCTGCTCTTGTTGCCAAGTATTTCTTTTTTTTTTTTTTTTTTAAAGCAATTGGGGTTAAGTAATTTGCTCAAGGTTACACGGCTAGTCATTATTTATGTGTGGGTGCTCATTTTCTGAGGCCGGATTCGATCTCGGGTCATCCCAACTCCAAGGCCGGCGCTCTTACTCACTGCGCCACCTAGCCGCCCCATTGTTGCCAAGTATTTCATAAGCAAACCACAAAAATGAACCGATTCCACCTACTACAACCTCATGATACATGAACTCATCTGAGTAATTCCTATTCTGTTTGGCACTCCTTTTAGCTTTATGGATGCTTTATCTCATTCCAGTTACTGTTTCAACCTTTTTTCTTTTAAGGAAATCTCTAATTGTACTTCCACTCCTTGTGAACTACATTGCTACCCCTGATCTGTTCTCAAGTCACAATATTTTCACTCTCCATCTCCCTCTTTTTCCCTGGTGACAGAAGGCTAATCTTTCTACCTGAATGCTTGATCCCATTCCGTTTCCTCCCACTTTCTCCAGGATCTTGAGGTCATTAGTTGGCTCATACAAACTCTTTTAAGGTTTAGAAAGCATTTCTCTTAAAACTTCCTTAGAGAAATAAACTTTATTATTCTTACTGTAAAGATGGAGGAAGCTTACAGAGGTGAAATGGCTTACCCAATGATCACACAGCTAGTAAATGGGAGAGACATGACTTCAGCTCAGGGCTAATGACCGGCATGTTGGCCACTGATATTTCTTCTACCCTATATTATATTTTCAGTCTGTCTTTCCCATCCTGCCTCCAGAAACGGTCAGGTCTCCAAATTCTCCTTTAGCCTTTATAGCCCATTCAAATCAACAGATCTCCATTATGCTCTTCCCACACATGAAGTACTAAGCAGTCTTTCTCCCACTTTTCTACTTACCCTTTACTACTAAACTTTTAAAAACTTCATCTTTATGCTGTATGAAATAATGAATATTATGAATTCCAAGAAGCATGGAAAGACTTATAGGAAGTGATACAAATTGAAGCAAGTAAACTCACCACAAAACAATAAAAAACAAATATCACAATGTTACAAAGAACAGGTTTGGTCCCCAAGAAGAGATATGAAAAGACACCTCCTCTCTACTGTCTCAAAGGTATGGGGCATTGCATATATTGCCATATTTTTGATATATTAACCATTTTTGATGATTTTTTTCTTGTCTCATATCTTGGTTATATGGGATGGTTCTCTGGAATGGGGGAGGGGGAGGACATTGGGGACAATTTAGGCAATGTAGAAACAAGATATCTATAAAAATATATTTTTAAAAGTTACCTATACCAGATAATACCATTTCTTCACTATTCTAATTTGTTGCAAAATCTATCTTCACACCATATATAATGTATATGTATACATATATGTATACATGTGTGAATATACATATTTACATATGCATCCATACATATACATTCACACAGCCATCACTTTAATTCAGGCCCTCATCACCTCTGGCCAGAGCTATTACAATAGCTTTCTAATGGATATTCTTTCTTCAAGTCTCTCTCCAGTGAAATCCAGCCTCCACTTGGATGCAAGGGTAATTTTCCTGAAGTGTAGGTATGACATATCAACTCCCCTACTCAATAAACTCTGGTGGTTACCTATTACCTCCAGCATTAAATATAAGCCCCAGTGTTTGGTATTTAGAGTCCTTCAAAAACTGTAACCTTCCCACTTTCCCAATATTCTTGTTTCCCTCCATTTATTCTACTGGTCTACTTACAGCTTTCTTAAAAATGACAATCTTTGTGCCTTTGCAATGGCTGTGCCCCATAATTGGAATGCTTTCAATCTCCTCACCCCTAACTTTTAAGTTTCCAGGGCTTCCTTTAAGACTTGGCTTAAATCTACCATTCCCCCCTTCTGTTGGCCTTTTCCAGTTCTCTTAGCTGCTAATACTTTTCCCTTTCAGATTTGATTCATCCATTCCATGTTTACTTGTAT
Source organism: Gymnobelideus leadbeateri (assembly GCA_011680675.1). Lineage (NCBI taxonomy): Eukaryota > Metazoa > Chordata > Mammalia > Diprotodontia > Petauridae > Gymnobelideus > Gymnobelideus leadbeateri. The sequence goes on along the minus strand of WOXC01000431.1, from coordinate 69,025 downwards.
ACTTCTAGTAATTTATATGGTGTCTCCCCTATTTGAATACTTTCCTTGTGTTTCTTTATATCCCCAGAGCCCAGCATAGTGTTTGGCACATAGCAAGTATTTAATAAACATTTGCTGACTGACTCACACTCTCCTTCAAACCCTTCACAATCAGTTTTTGGCCCTCTTGACTACTGAAATTGCTCTATCAAATGTCATTAAATTATCTCCCAACTATTAAATCCAATGGCCCTTTTTTGGTTCTTTTTACCCATGAATCACTTTGTACCTTTTGGCATTATCAGCTCACTCTTCCCAACAGGATACATTCTCTTTCCTCAGCTTCAGAAATATTATCCTTTTGACGCTCCTATCTCTAATACTTCCTTCTGTGCCTCCTTGGCTAGTTCCTCTTTTTCAGGCTGGCCTCCTAGTATGAACATTCCCTAAGTATCCAGCTGTGATCCTTTCTCTCTAACCATTTTCTGTTAATTTCATTCACTCCCATCTTCAACTACTACCTTTATTGAGGAGGATTTCCAAATCTATCTCTTTAAGATAGACCACTCTTCTGAGTTCCAGATATTCAACTGCCCATATATCTTTACCTAGATGTTCCACTAGCTCTTGAAAGGCAACATATCTGTCTAAAACCAGGCTTATCATTCCCATGAAACCTGCTCTGTCTTCTGACTTCACTACTTCTAGCTAAGGCCCCATCTTGTTTATAATCCTGGAATTTTCTTTGGCCTTTCTCTCTCCCTCAAATCTTAGTCAATGACCAACTGTTATAAATTTCAGCTATGCATTTCACCTCCAAAACATTTCTTATGTCTATTATCTCTCTATTCCCAATGCTAGTACCTCACTCAGTACAGGCCTTATTATCATAGGTAACAGGCCTCCTCATCTCTCTTCCTCCTCTAATTCACCTCACATACTAATAGAATAATCTCTCTTTAGCATGTATCTGGTCAATATACTTCTAGGTTAAAAAATCTTCAATGGTTCCATATTGTCTACTGAGCAAAGTTCAAAATCTTTTACTTACTACTCAAAGGCCTACCACAGTCTGCCATAAATCAACTTTTCAGTCTAAAGTCACATTGCACTTGATACTACAGCCAAAACAGACTGCTCTGTTCTTCCAAATATGTACTATGCTCTCCTATCTCCTTGCCTTTTCTCACACTGTTTCTGATGGCTGTAATGAATATAAAATAAAATATTATCTTTGCCTACTGAACTTCTACCAATCCTTTAAAGTCTAGTTCATGTGCTCACTAAAGGAATCCTTCCACAATGCCCCCTCCCACTCCTCCTCATCTGCCCAGAGCTGGCCATGGTATTACCCCTCAAGCATCATAAGGTACTTATTTTGTAGCTCCCTGTATCTTTCATGTATCTACCCCAGTGCCTAACACTGGGGTTGTTCTGCATACATTAAGCACATAATAATGCTTATTATTATGGATGAATTAAAATTTGGGTGCCATTCCCACTAGATGAGAAATCTGCTCACACATACACATACTTATTTGTTGACCATCTACTAGGTGCTCTATGTAGACTAGTTGTTCTAATAGTACTCTAAGAAGTGTAAGAGTTAAGGGCAGCCCAGAACCCCTGGCCCTCAAGGAGCTTACAAGTTAATTACAATTGACAATCCTTGAACCAATTATTAATTGAACAACATATAACAGTATATAATGAAGTGCTAAATCACACAATGTGGGAGCTCTGAGAAGAGAAAGGTCATTGAGAATTGGAACAGTGAAGTCCAAGTTTAGAGATGAAGCGGAGTTTGTTTTGGGTCTTAAAGGACAGGGAGAATTTGAATCTACAAAGGAAAGAGTGGAGAATATGCTTAGCAAAGTGGACAACAGGAGCCTCAAGTAGGGTATGGTGAATATTTAGAATACTAAAGAAAGAATACTAACATAGAGATTACATGTAGGTAGGCTAGCAGAGGAACCCTAATTCTTTATTGGGCATTTTTATTTGTATATTTTTGGTGGATTATCAATTAATTTTTTGCTCTTCAAAGTTATAAGACTTGCTTTTGGTGGCATTTTTCTAATTTTTAATCAATCTACTCAAAATACATTTACTGAGCACACACTATGTATCCTATACTGTATTAGGCACAGCAGACATTATAAACTATTAGAAGATCCTGTCCCTCAAGAAAGTAATGACATAATTTGGAAGCCTCTTAAAATTAGGATTATCACCAGAGAATAAAACTAAAAAGTAAAATGTAAATCAGTCATTTCTGTTACCTGTAAACAGTGTTGTTTGTAAACAGTACGACTGGCAAACATGTAAACTATAAAGTAAAACGAGATTGAAAATCAAGTTATTTGTACTTTCTACCCACATATTAGTTAGTTCTCAGTTTTTCATAAGTTTATAATTTGAAAATCAATACTATGCAACCTAAAGAAAAAGAAGATTGGAATGTTATACTTGACATTCAAATGTATTTCTACATATTCTTCTACAACACAGGATTAATGCTGCATTCTACTTCCAACTACCCAGAAGTGCAACAATGCCTTCTAGAAGGAAATGGCGATTTATGCTAAAGATCTTTATAAGATTTATTTTTGCACATAAAAAAACAGTGAACTACATTCTGAAACAGTGATGACAGTGAATACATTTACATTGCATATTTAACAGCAGCTGATTTTTAAAAGTCAATAAAATAGCTTAGAAATGAGACTCTACTTGCTAAAGCAGATAAGGCTAAACACTACATATACTTATCACACTCAGAATATTAATGTCATTGCAGGATTATGTAAAAGAAAAAAAAATTTTGTCAAGATTATATAATGTAGCAGTTATGACATAATGACTAGCCAGTAAAATGTTTAAAATAAAAACAAAACTAAAACTAAATAACTATATTTGTCCCCAAAAGATGTCAATTTTTAAGCTCAATCAGTAGCAGAAAGGAACAAACTAGGGAAATTAGAAGGGTTAGATGTTTAGAGAGGTAAGGGAAAATGCAAGGTAAACAAATTTAGGTCCTTCACATTCAGCCAATATACAAATCTTTTAGCAATATACCAATGTTAAATATTGAAAAGAAACTGTGGAGCAATCAAGGTTTCTGGTATAAATGCTTTCATCAATGTTAATAGGTCAACATTGCTCTGCTTAGGTATCAAAGAGATTAAATTTCCTAAAGAGAATCTGAATTTCACTTGAGGATGATTTTCTATTTTTATTTAATGCCCAGATAAGTACAGCTGAACTAGAGGCTTGTTCTGATCTGATCTCAGTCCCTTTATGATTCTCTTGCTAATCCCACAGATCCTCACTTTGCTCTCTGTTATTAAATCCTAATGAATATAGCTCTATACCCTGTGGCTGTACACTGAAGTGAGAGCAAAGGTAGGGGGAATAAAACACAATGAAAAAAAATAACAACAAAAAAGCAAATAAATCTGCATTTAATTTTTACCAGTGCATAGTGCCCATCCTAAAAAGCTCTCACTGCCATCACCACTCTATCCCCTAGGCTACTAAGGCAATTTTTTCTCATACAACCCCACCACACCACCAGGAATGCCTCCAAGGGAAACACAGCACTGAGAACTAAAAACAGCTATAGGAAGGGACTCATTTTATACTTTGCCTCAAAAGAAACATTCAGAAGAGCCTGATTTGGGGCTGAAAAGGACCTTCGATCATTTAGTACAACACGTTCATTTCACAAATGAGGAAACTGAGGCTCAAGAATATTTTAAAATCACAAACACACATCCATGTTTGCCAGAGACAGTAACTCAATCAAGATTCAGATGCACAATAACACTTTAATTGCAGTGTTTTAATTACTGATCTTATATATCTCAGTTCTAGTATATTTACCTATTTAACTCTGCAATGGAAATACTTCTTTGTTTGTTTTTTCCTTTATGGAGGCACCTAACTGAATTCTTGTCTAGAGAAGACCTTTAAATTTAGGTAAAATACCTAACCTTCAGGAGGCTCAATTAGCATATATGCAAAATGAAGATGTGGGATTAGATGAAATTTAGGGTTCCACCTAATTATAAAATCATACGATTCTACAATTGTGTTGCTGTGTTATAATAATGCTAGATTATCATCTGTCTTCTGTCTCCTAATAATGATTTAACCTACAAGGCTCTGTCCTGGATTCTACCTTTTCTTTATATTTTTTCTTTTGGTGATCTAATTATTTTCCCTTAGGTTCAGTTATCATCTATATGGTTTCCAAATCTAAATATCAAGTTCTAATCTGTCTTCTGAACTTTAATCTTGCATTAGGAAGTTCCTGCTGCATGACATCACCCAAATGTCCACAGGCATCTCAACTTCAACCTATTCTGGAACTCACTGTTTTTTGCCATAAATCCATCTCTTGCCCAAATTTCCATAGTTTTATTGGGAATATCTATCTATCCAGGCATCGAGGTTCACATCTTCAAAATCATCCTTCACAATTCCCTCTCTCATCAACCCCTCCCCTCATATCAAATGAACTGCTAAGTCATTTTTCCACCAGAATATCTATGACATCACAGGACCACCAGCCTAGTTCAAAATATCATCTTTTGCCTGGATTACTGCAACAATCTCCTAACTGGCTGCCAAAACAATCTCCCTTAAGTATAGGTCTTATATTACTTCCAATTTGGCTTCTAGATACCAATTCCAGAACCCTCATAGCCTTCCTTTTTCCAAAATTGGAATTCTGTTTGTGGGGATTTTCTCTCAAAGTCCAGTTTATAAATGTTCTTTAGAATTAGTAACAGCACGGTACAGTAGGGTAAAGGACTGGCCTTGAAGTCAAGAAGATTTAGGTTCAGGTGTAGGCTCAGTCAAAAAAACTAGATGACAATGAATAACTAAGTCACAGAATTTCATTGCTCCAGGCAATTCTCACAATAAGCTGAAGACAATCTCCTTGTATTGGTGAAGGAAGTTTCCACAAGGAGTTCCTCACATAGATGACATTACAAATCAAGACCAAAAATTGTTTTTTTAAATACAATAAACAAATGAATAAAAAATGACTGAAACTGGGCACATACTTGGCAAGCTGCTTCTCAGCATCAGCACAGAGCTCAAGAAGGCCCATCAGGACAGCAGACACATCCATATAAGGCTCCCATACTGTAAAACCTCGTCCAATTAGATCAATAGCAGTTCTTCGGATTGTGCTGTGTGGAGGGAGTTTAGGACTAGGTGGTTGTAGGAGAAGGAATGTCAATGCCTTGCCTAAGGTACAAAACAAAATGCAAAGGAATGTTAATTTTGCTTCTTAGTTTTTTTTTTCTGAGATAAATTTTCAAATTGTATTTAATATATTAGATTGAATTAGACACCAATTCATACTATAAAGAAGTAGTACACTGTTATAATAAAATATGCTTCCAATTAATAGATAAGTAAATCACAAACTTTAAGCATTTTAATAAAATGACCAAAGTAGAAATGAGCTCTTTCTATATGGACTACAGAAAAGTCACTATATTCATGTATGTTTAATATTCCAAAAATATTTTTAAATTGTAAAACAAAAAATACTTCTACCAAAAGCACAGTTGCTCCCCTTAACAGAAGGTGGCATAATACATGGAAAAGGTATTGAGTTTGGAGGCAGATCCGAATTCAAATTTCAGTACCTGTGAACTCCATGTGAACTTGGAGAGAAAACATTGAATAAAGTGCTGGACCTAAAGTCAGGAACACTTGGGGTTGAATTCTCACACTTATAATTGTATGGTCCTGGGCAAGTCATATCACTCTCTCTCCTCAATCTCCTCATCTGTAAGATGAGGGGTTTAGACATAATGACTTATAAGGTCCTTTCCCTGTTCTAAAACCATGATGCTTTGAACTTCCTAAACAATGTTTTTCCTATTTAGTGATCTGCAGAATGTAGTTACCTTCCTCTTTTCCCAAACTAAGATAGTGATACCATTGTAATTGTCTCCTTTACTACGAACTTCAATTACTGAATTAGCCGCCAAGTTGTTCCTGGGCAGGGTTCCCAAATCACCCAGTTGAAATCTGGTCACAAAACTCAAGGCTTTGCCTGCTAGATATCAAGACCAGTTGCCATTGTTTCTCCCCATCCCTTAAGATTCTCAGCAGGAATGACTGTGGCCAATTGTGTTCCCTATAGTTCTCCAAGCACTTTAGAGCTGGCACTATCCTAATTCATTCCCTCCATCCCCAGGTTTCAAAATCAGAGAACACTTCCATTACATGCCTTTTGTCTCTGACAGCAAGGTATTGTAAAAAGAGCACTATACACAGACGCATAGCAGATAGAGCTTTGGACCAGTGGTCAAGAAGATCTGGCTGTATTCACACTTTAGGGATTTTTGTTTTTTAATTTGGGAAGGTATTTTGAAATCTATTAAGGGTCACTGACATATTATTGGTATTTCAAAAGTGGCCATCACCCAAGGAAAAATCATCAAGTGCTCAGTCAAATGGTAGTGGGCTATTTTAGTTAATTTGGTCCTTGGATAGAATATATGGCAAGGACCATTTCATAGGAGGAAAAGCACAGCATGCCTTTCTCTAACACAGCCATCAAGATTTCAAGGTCACTTGGGACAGGGTGACATGCTAATTAAGATTTCCCTTAACATTTGTTAAGCCAATGCATGTGGCCACATGCTAAGGATACAAAAGCAAAAACCAAAACTATCCCATCCCTCTAAAAGCTACATCTTCCTGAGGAGGAAACAAGGAGGCAAAGAGTAATGAAGACAATTACCAGTCATTCTCTCAAGAGAGTACTAAGAACTGTGAAGCCAGAGAAGGATTCCAGAAGAAACAGAACCTGCACTAAAGCCTTGAAGGAAGAGATAGGAAGGCCAAGACAGGAAGGGAGAGTATACTGTATAAATTAATGCATACAGTGGCAAGAGCTGGAAAGTTGTCCATCTTGCCTGGAACAGAGTCTAAGAAAGACAGTATATAAGGTTGGAAAGGTAGGTTGGAAGCAGATTATCAATCAATAAGCATTTATTAAGTGTTAAATGTGTGCTAAACACCAGGGATAAAAAGACAAAAACACAGTCCTAGCCCCTGAAGAACTCCTATTCAAATGGGGAGAGCATATGCAAATAAATAGGTACATATAAGAGATATACATTGCAGATGGAAGGTAATTTCAGTTAAAGCACTTAAAGATATCTTTCCAAGAGGTGGCCCTTTATCAAAACTTTTAAGGTCATTCAAAAGATTGTGAAAGGGGGGCAGCTAGGTGGCACAGTGAGTAGAGCATTGGCCCTGGAGTCAGAAGGACCTGAGTTCGGATCCAACCTCAGACACAATGCACACACAAACAAAAACCTAGCCCTGTGACCTTGGGCAAGTTACTTAATCCCAATTGCCCTCAAAAAAAAAAAAAAGATTGTGAAAGGTCTTAAATACTAATCTAAGGAATTTAGGTTTTACTGCAACAGCAATAAGTAGGGAAATATTAATATTTTTGAACACAGAGGTGATATGGTTACACCTGTACTTTAGGAAAGGTTTATTTGGGGGGGGGGTGGGAGGAGGAGGGAAGAGCAGCAGAGTAGAGAGTGGATTGGAGAGGGAAAGCCTGAAGGCAGGGAGACTAACAAGGAAGCAATTATAATAGTCCAGAAAAGAAGTGATAGTCCTTGATTAAAAAGAAGGGGATAGAAAAGTTAGAATCAATAGAATGTGGCAAATAATTGGCTATGTAGTTGAGAAGAGGAAAAAATCATGGACTATTAGATCATAAAAAATTATATCTTGGAGGAGAATGGGGCTCTTAAATAGCTATGGTAAGAGAATTAAAATGGCAATTATTCACACAAAAATTCATTTTCTTATCCATTGTGTATTCTATATTTATAATTTATTCTAAATTTATAAAATATTCTAAATTTATAAAAATTAAAGGGTTTTAATGGCCTTATATTTGAAATCTTCTATATATATCTATCCATATTTATACATGTTAGTAACACATACAAATACGTATAATTATGTGCATAAATATGGATGGATTTCTTAGCACATATATTATTTTTTTTGTTCCATTATATTATGTAGCTTTGTTTAGATACTGGTTTAGAACACAATTGGAGTGCTTTCTAGGAGAGTGTTTTTTGTTTGTTTTTGAAGAAAGGAATTCTTTGTTGTGCTGTTTGTCTTTCTTGGAAGGTATAAACAAGTACAACAGCCATTGTAAACTAATCCTCAACAGAATAACTAGTAAAGTTCAGAAACAAAAAAAAAAATCTGATCTCATTCAAAGTCCTTTGTGTTCCTTGTATTATCTTAAACGACTTGTTTCACCTTTGGGCTGGGTACTAACCTAGAAAATGGCAAAAATAGTTTTGCTACATCACCAGGCTACTCTATCTTAAAAACCACAGTATTTATACCCTATATCTCCATTCCCTATTTAACAGCTGCATTTAGCATAACAGTGAATACTACACACTATTGATACTCTCCTTCTTTTCCTATTGGTCTCCAATTTCACATAAAGGAATGGATATGACAGTGTTTAGAAAACATCTTGTTGCTCCTCTTGTAGAGCAGTGGGTAGCCAGGATTCTTTAACACTGAATGCTCAGAGGCTTCCCCTTGCATTGTTACACTGACTACTCTCTCTTTTCCTGAGAGCAGTTTATCTTGCAATTCTTTCTTTAGTTCTTGCAACTTGACTTTTTTTGTTTCTGTTTCCTCCATCAATTTAAACTCTTTCTTCTTTTCTTCTATAATAGTCACTCTTGATTTTTCTTCAGTTTCCTCCATCAATTTAAACTCTGTCTTCTTTTCTTCTAGAATAGTCATTCTTGCTTTTTCTTCAGTTTCCTCCATCAGTTTAGATCTGCGTCCTCCATTGCTTTAGATGCGGTGTCCTCTATTGGTTTAGGTCAATGTCCCCCTTTTCTTTCTTACTTTTGAGTCTTTCTTCCAGGTGACCCACTTCTTCCTCTTCTTTCATTTTGATCATTATTTTTACTTCCTACAACTTTTATTTTGTTTCTAACTCTCCTTCCAACTTTGCCACTCTTGATTTTACGTCCTCTAACAGCCTAGACTCAATCTCCATTTTTTCTGGTTTTATTTAATATTTTCTCTTTTCTTCCTCTTTTGCTTGCTTACTTATCATGTCTTCCTCTTTTTTTGGTGTGGATATTTTTGTTTTCTCTTCCCTCTTATTCTCATTCATGTCATTTTTCTGCTTGGTATCTTCAGGCATTGTTTCATCTTCCATGTTGTTATCCAAGTCTTCCACCCTTCTTTGCTTGAGCTTTAGTGGTTTTTTCCTTGATGTCATCCTCTCTGATCTTATTTTATTCATTAAATAAGAGCACAACATGTTTTTGGAATTTCAGTTGTAGTATCACTGACATTTTCTTCCATTTCTCAGCACGTATATTTCTTAAAAGGATATCAGAAAAGGTTTTCAACTTACTAGATCAATACACTCATTGTTAATATTCTAAAAGTTGTATATTTAAACAAAAAGCTACCTATACTGGAGAATAAATTTTCATATTTTAACACTAGAACAGTGCCTGGCACATAGTAGGTACTTACACATTTTATTTTGTGTGCAGATTTGAAATGCAGGTAGCATTATTACAGGAAATTAATAGAGGTAAAAGAGAGAAAACTTAAACAGACTACTTACTATTATAATTTTTTTTAACAAATGCTTTATTAACTTCTGGTTTACATCATTCATTTCTGCCAGATTTTGAGTTACAATTTTTTCCCCTACCCACCAACCCAGAATAGCAGTCCCACAAGATATCCCCTCATCCAATCTACTCTCTCCCATATCTTCTCCCATATCCCCTTCGACTTTACCATTAGGGCGAGGTGAGTCTCTGTGCCCCAATGCCTGAACATCTTATCTCCCAATTACATGCAAAATAGTATTAATAATAGTATTTATATATATATTTGAAACATTAAATTTTAAAACCTTGAATTTCAGATCTATTCCCTTCCTCCCTTGTCACCCACTCCCTCTGGGAAGATAACCAATTCAGTATGGGTTGTACATGTATAGCTATGCAAAACATTACCATAGTAGATATATTGTGAAAGGCTGCTTATAATTCCCTCCCACACATCCCACCCCCCACCTGGTCCATTCCCTACTTTGATCCTGTCCCTCTTCAATAGTGGGTACTTCCAACCTCCCCTCCCCACCATCATCCCCTCTCTCATTCCCCCTTCCCCCTACTCTCCAGCAGGGTGAGATATCCCATTTAGTATGTATGTCATTCTCTCCCTGAGCCAAATTCAATGAGAATATGGTTTTGCCTTCTTGCCTTCCTGTTCTTCCCCTCCCCTGCACCCACCTCCCCTTGCTTCTTCTACATGAGACAGTTTACCCTACCCTGTCTCTCCCCATCTCCTCTTGTCACTTTACTCTCTCACCTTATAATTTCACCCCTTAAGTATCATTCCTTCCCAAAAATTTCAACCTATGCCCTCTATCCATATATAACTATAACCATATACACACACATTCACATACATATTCATATGACCATACACCCTTCTTCCATTATTTTCATACTGAGAAAGGTTTCATCAGTCATAGTTATTGTTTTTCCATGTAGGAATGTAAATAGGTCAACTTTGGTAAGTTCCTTTTGATTTCTTTTCCCTGATTACCTTCTCAGGCATCTCTTGCTTCTTGTGTCTGGATGTCAAATTTTCTATTCAACTCTGGTTTTTTCCTCAAGAATGCTTGAAAGTCCTCTATTCCACTGAATGACCATATTTTCCCCTGAAACAAAATACTCAGTTTTGCTGGGTAGGTGACCCTTGGGTTCATTCCCAGTTCTTTTGCCCTCTGGAATATCATATTCCATGCCCTTCGATCCCTCAGTGTAGAAGCTGCCAGGTCCTGGGCTATTCTGATTGTGTTTCCACAATATTGAAATTGTTTCTTCCTGGCTGCTTGGAGTATTTTCTCCTTGATCTGGGGATTCTGGAACCTGGCTATAATATTCCTGGGAGTTTTCTTTTTGGGATCTTTTTCAGGAGGTGATCTGTGGATACTTTCAACCTCTATTTTGCCCTCTGGATCTAAAACATCAGGGCAATTTTCCTTGAGAATTTCTTGAAGGGTGATTTCTAGGTTCTTTCTTTGATCATGGCTTTCAAGTAGTCCAATAATTTTTAAATTATCTCTCCTGGATCTATTTTCCAGGTCAGTGGTTTTTCCCATGAGATATTTCACATTGCCTTCAATTCTTTCATTTGTTTTGATCTGTTTAACAGCATCTTGATTTCTCATAAAGTCATTAGCTTCCATTTGCTCCAATATAAATCTAAAGGAATGAATCTCCTCAGTAAGCTTTTGAGATTCTTTTTCCATCTGGCAAATTCAGCTTTTTAAGGCATTCTTCTCCTCATTGCCTTTTTGAGCCTCCTTTGCCATTTGAGTTAGTCGATTTTTTAAGATGTTATTTTCCTCAGTCAGGCTGTTGACCCTCATTTCATACTTTTCCTGCATCCTTCTCATTTCTCTTACCAATTTTTCTTCCACTTCTCTTATCTGCTTCTTAAGGTCCTCTATGGCCTATAACCCGCTCATATTTTCCTTTGGTGCTTTTGGAGCAGGATTTCTAACCTCACAGTCCTCCTCCTGTTCCCTGCTTCAATCCTCTTTGCCCCCAGTATAGGAGTTTAATGTTGCATTTTTCTGTTTGTTTCCTTTGCCTAGGCATGTTGCCACTTAATTACTTGACTTTTGAGCTTGTTGCCACAGTAGGACTCTGCCACCAGACAGGGGAGGTTCTGTCCCAAACATTGGTGTTTTCACAACTTCCGGTTTTGGAAAGTTGGATACCCACCCAGATCACAATCCAGATCCAAGCAGGTTAAAGCAAGAGCGATTAACCTCCAAGACTGATCACTGGATCTCCCTACAGTTTGTAGGCCAGGAGCTGACGCCGCCACTGAAGCTAAAAAATGGCGAGTGTGCTGTATCTCCTCAGTGGCTTCTAGCCCCCAGGGGAGGAAGCTGACGTATTCCCCAAATACTGGTCCCAAAGGCCATAGAGCACTGACCTCTTACTTTGTCCTAGGCATGTCTGTGTTGATAATTCTGGAATCGCCACAGCTTCTGATATTCTGGGTTCCCTCCAGCCTGCTGCTGGCCTGGCTGCCCTGGGGCTAAAACCGCAGCTCATGCAGACCTGGACTTGTCTCTCCCCATGCTGGGCTGTCAGCTCCCAGAGCACTTCGCTGGCCCTCCCTGCAGGGCTGCTGGGCCTCCAGAAGTTGTTCAGGGTCCCCATTTACATGGTTTGGAAGTGGTGTGGTTCGGAGAGCACCTTGGAAATGCTGTTTCTACTCTGCCATCTTGGCTCCGCCCCCCTATAATTTTCAAAGTAGCTTTTAAAAATTACAAGGGTGAGACAGCTAGGTGGTGCAGTGAGTATAGCACTGGCCCTGGAGTCAGGAGGACCTGAGTTGAAATCTGGCCTCAGACACTTAAAACGAAAAGTAGCTGTGTGACCTTGGGCAAGTCACTTAACCCCAACCGCTCTCCAAAAAGAAAAAAAAATTACAAAGGAATACAGAATTCCAGCATCATTATTATAACCCTCTTCTTTGTGATTGACTTTGCCAATTGAAATGGAAAAGAAAAAGACTTATTTTAAATCCCTCTCTACTTCTTATGTAACTGTATGGACTTTAACCAAAGAGTTTTATGATTGGTTGAACAGACAGGTTGGATCAGAAATTTCATTTATCATCCATTTCACCTCATCAGTAACCTTATTATTTAATTACCAAGAACAACAAGTTGTGGTCACCCAGTCACAAATCACTATGCCATAGTGTCAAGTCATTAAACAGCACTCAAAAATTTTACATCATAGAAAATATGAATAGAGAAAGCATATAATACATTTACAAAGAGAAAAATCTGATTTTAATCGCATTTCCATTGGTCAGTGCAAATTACTTTTATAAAGTAAACATTAAAATTACAACACAAAGAATAGGAGCAAAAGATAATAAAGTCTCTATGCTTTATGAGAAATAAAGAAATAAATATTACATTTAAGTTGTTGATGCTTATCTTTGACATCTCTATGAACCAAAATACTATATTAAATAACTTTTAATCTTGATCAAATAATTTCTAATAATGTTTTTAAATCTGTAATCCTATAAGCAGAAAAATATTTAAATATATTTTTCAACAAGCAAAAACAAAATACGAAATTTACCCTCTTATACAAAAATTATAAGTGTTCAACCTCACACTTTTAAAATTTTATTTTTAAATTAAATTTTATGTTTATTTTTAGTTTACATCATTCATTTCCACAAGATTTTGAGTTAAAATTTTTCTCCCCATCTTTCCCCTATCACCACCCCAAAACAGTGATACCACTGTATATCCCCTCCCCCAATCTGCTGTCTCCTATATTCTCCCCCATTCACCCTCCAACTTTCCAGTAGGGCAAGACGGATCTCTATACCCCAGTGCCTGTATATCTTCTTTCCTAGTTGCATGTAAAAAATAACAATAACATATTTTTTAAACATTTGATTTTAAAACTTTGAATTCCAGATTCTTTCCCTTCCTCCCTCATCACCCACACTTACTGGGAAGATAAGCAATTCAATATAGGTTGTACGTGTGTAGCTACGCAAAACATTTCCATAGTAGTTATATTGTGAAAGACTGACTATATTTCCCTCTATCCTATCCTACCCCCAACTTGTCTGATGCTCTAATTTGACCCTGTCCCTTTTCAAAAGTGTGTGCTTCTAACTTCCCTCCCCGCTAACCTGCTCTCCCCTCCATCATTCTCTGTCTCATCCCCTTCCCCCCTACTGTCCCGTAGGGTGAGATATCCTATTTAGTGTGTATGTCATTCCCTCCCTAAGCCAAATTCAATGAGAGTAGGGTTGACCCATTCCCTTTTGCCTTCCTGTTCTTCCCCTCCACTATCACAATTTTCCTATACTATTTACCTATACTATATGAGATAATTTATCCCATTCTGTTTCTCCCCACTCTCCTCTCATTATATTGCTCTCTCACCTCTCAATTTCATTTTTTAAGTATCATCCCTTGGTCCTGTACCCTCTGTTTATGTATACCTGCACATATATATACACACACTCACATATGTATTCATAGGCTCATATACCCTCCTATATGGACATATATGTATGTATACATACATATATGTATATATACATATATACATATATATGTGTATATACACACACATTTATATTCCCTCCAACTATTTTCATACTGAGAAAAGTTTCATAAGTCATAATTATCATTTTTCCATGTAGGAATGTAAATAGTTCAACTTTGATAAGTTCCTCATGATTTCTTTTCCCTGTCTCATGCTTCTCTTGCTTCTTGTATCTCAATGTCAAATTTTCTATTCAACTCTGGTTTTTTCAAGAATGCTTGAAAGTCCTCTATTCCACTGAATGACCATATATATTTTCCCCTGAAACATGATACTCAGTTTTCCTGGGTAGGTGATTCTTGGTTTTAATCTCAGCTACTTTGACCTCCAGAATATTATATTCCAAGCCCTTTAATCCCTCAGTGCAGAAGCTGCCAGATCCTGTGTTATCTTGATTGTATTTCCACAATATTCAAATTGTTTCTTCTTGGCTGCGTGTAATATTTTCTTCTTGATCTGGGAGCTCTGGAACCTAGCTATGATATTCCTAGGAGTTTTCTTTTTGGGATCTTTTTCAAGAGGTGATCGGTGGATTCTTTCAACCTCTATTTTGCCCTCTGGATCTAAAATATCAGGGCAATTTTCCTTGAGAATTTCTTGAAGGATGATTTCTAGGTTCTTTTTTTGATCATGGCTTTCAGGTAGTCCAATAATTTTAAAATTATCTCTCCTGGATCTATTTTCCAGGTCAGTGGTTTTTCCAATGAGATATTTCACATTGCCTTCTATTTTTTCATTTGTTTGGATCTGTTTAACAGTATCTTGATGTCTCATAAAGTCACTAGCTTCTATTTGCTCCAATCTAATTCTGAAGGAATGATTCTCTTTAGTGAGCCTTTGGGATTCTTTTTCCATCAGGCAAATTCAGCTTTTTAAGGCATTCTTCTCCTCATTGCCTTTTTGAGCCTCTTTTGCCATTTGAGTTAGTCTATTTTTAAGGTGTTATTTTCTTCAGTCAGGTTGTTGTCTCTCTTTTCATGATTTTCTTGCATCATTCTCATTTCTCTTCCCAATTTTTCTTCCACTTCTCTTGTTTGGTTTTCAAAATCCTTCTTAAGCTCCTCTATGGCCTGTAAGCAGTTCATATTTTTCTTGGAAGCTTTTGGTTCAGGAGTTATGACTTCATTATCTTCCTGCTGTTCCATGCTTTGATCCTTTTTGTTCCCAAAAAAGGAATTCAAAGTTGGATTGCTGTGCTTGCTTTGCTTCCTTTGCTTGCTCATGTTGCCATTCAATTACTTGACTTTTGAGCTTTTTGCTACAGTAGAACTCTGCTTCCAGAGAGAAGAGCTTGGTCCCAAAATCGCTGGTTTTTTTGCAGCTGCTGGAGTAATTAGTTGGCTGCCCTCTCTGAAGCCTCCACATTTTCTGATACCTGGTCACACACCCCAGCACCTCCAACATAGACAGCAATCCAGAGCTTAGAGTGCAGTGCAGTTCAGTGCAGGCTGCAAAGTGCACAGGCCATGTTGCAAGAAACCGGCATCAGATCTTTTGAGTGACTGAATCAGTGGCAACAATGGCAGCTTCAGTAACTCTCAGGTCACAGACAGCAAGGGGGTCTGACAACTGATCAGAAAATTGCAGAGGTCCCTTTACTGCCACTGGGTGCAAAACTGTGTTACATTACTCATACTTGGATCTGGGTCACAGTCTTAGGGTGACATGTTGCACTAGCACACCAGAGCTTGTAACCATGTGGAGAGCAGGGATCCCAGTTACAATTCCAGGGAGGAAAATAATGCTTGTGGTCACTTACAGACTAGAACACAGGCTAAGAGAGTAGTAAACACAACTTTCCTCAGATCATAACACCTCGAAAGAGCTGAAAGCTTACAGACCCCTAGAAGTAGCTTCAGATATAGCTGTACAAAAAACTTGAAGCTTGGAACAGTGAACCTGTCATCTTGGGAGCACAGCTTGAGTTTAATATTAAGATAAAAGTCAAGAAACAGGCTGGAAGAGTTCAAAAAGGATTTTGAAAGTCAACAGTGATAGAGGAAAAAGTGGGAAAAGAAATGACAGTGATGGAAGAAAACTGTGGGGAAAAAAATCAACAGCTTGTTACAGGAGGCACAAAGGAATACTACAGAAAATAAGACCTTAAAATACAGAATAGGCCAAATGGTAAAAGTGGTCCAAAAATCCAAAGACATAAAGAATGCTTCAAACAAGCAGAATTGACCAAATGGAAAAAAAAATTCACTGAAGAAAAGAATTCCTTAAAATGTAAAATTGCACAAATGGAAAAGGAGATAAAAAAGCTCAATGTAGAAAATAATTCCTTAAAAATTAGAATTGCACAAGTAGAAGCTAATTACTCCATGAGACATCAAGAAACAATAAAACCAATTCAAAAGAATGAACAAATAGAAGAAAATGTGAAATACCTTTTTAGAAAAACAACTGACTTGGAAAATAGATCTAGGAAAGATAATTTAAGAATTATTGAATTACTAAAAAATCATGCTCAAAAAAATAATCCTAGATATCACCTTTCAAGAAGTTATAAAGGAAAACTTCCCTGATATTCTAGAAACAGAGGGTAAAACAGAAATGGAAAGTATCTATCAATCACTTCCTGAAAGAGAGCCCAAAATGAGAACTCCCAGGAATATTACAGTCAAATTTCAGAGTTCCTGGCTCAAGGAGAAAATATTGCAAGTAGCCAGACAGAAAAAAAATCAAGTATCATGGAACCACAATCAGGATAACACAATATTTAGCAACTTCTACATTAAAAAATCAGAGGGATTAGAATATAATATTCTGGAAGGCAAAGATACTAGGATTACAACCATGGATCACCTAACCAGCAAAATTGAGCATAATCCTTCAGGTGAGAAAATGGATATTCAACAAGACAGAAGGCTTTCAAAAGTATTTCTGATGAAAAGACCAGAGCTAAATAGAAAATCTTACTTTCAAATACAAGACTCAAGAGAAGCATAAAAAGGTAAATAGGGAAGAGAAAGCATAAGGAATTTGATAATGTTAAACTATTTTTATTCTTACATGGGAAGACGATACTTCTAAATTCTAAGAATTTTCTCACTATTGAAGAGGTTACTCACTTAAGAGGGTTAGGGTTGCTCTGGAGACCCTAAAATACCAACTTGGTGGATCCTGTAGAATTAATTCAACTCAAGTCTTCTCTCATCCTTGAAAGAGCATAGGCTTAAGAGATCATAGATTTAGAGAAGGAATTGATCTTAGAGGCCAAAGCCCTTTATTTTTCAGATGAAGAAATGGGCTCAGAGAGGTTTTGGTGTCTAAGGTAGGATTTGAACTTAGTGATTCCAAGTCCAGCAATCTCTCCATGATACTATGCTGCCTGCTACATAAGCAAACTTTGCATTAGGGAAGAGAGATAAATGAGATTCTATATCCTCTACCTAACTTAAAGTGAGAATAAAAAATTATTGGAATGGAATGATGCTGACCACATGCATTATGTGATTAGCTAGCACTCTAGAGTGTCATTCATAGTCTGAATTACCCAGATACTGAAGCTAATTTGTAGTGGAAAGAAGTGCCAGATTTGGAGGGTAGGGGTCCTGGGTTGAGATCCTGTGTCTGCCACTTACTACCTGAATGCCTGCTCTGGTCCTGTTTCCTTATATGTAAAATAATTATTTGGTCTAACTGACCTCTGAGGTCTCTTCCAGACATCAGAGCCACACAGCTACTGTTGTTTCTGAACTTGTTCCTCAACACACAGCTAGGGCCCACTCCTCTCTGGTACCCCTCAGTGCAGCTTCCTTCCTCAATCCACTCTGGATATGTGACCCAGAAGTGAGTGGTGGGTGAAGAGGGTACCCACTAAGAGGGTTAGGGTTGCTCTGGAGACCCCAAAATACCAACATGCCTGGTCCTTCTGAATGAATTTGACTCAAGTCTTCTCAGCCAAAGAACAGTTAAGTTTACTAAAAGTTTGCTTGTATAGGACACAAAGTCTTTGCTAGGTCATTCTATGGGACTTTCACAGACAGGGAGATAAGATGGAGTCTTATATACAGAAGGTTGTGGGAGGAATCTAGGGGTGGTCTAGAGGAGGAGTTTAGGGAAGGTCTTCAGTAGGAGTAGATGAGGTCAATGAGTGATTAAGGGTGGGAAGTTACTGGAGGCTATCTGGAGACTACAGACCATGGTGGGCTAAGCCAGTTCAAGGGTGGATTGATATTTTGATAGGCTCAAGGGTGGGAAGTCTAGTAACAGAGGTTTCGGGCCCAGCTACAATGTAAGGCTTATTGCCTCATACAAATGCCTCATCAAATGAGACAATTTAATCAGAGTTCAAGGGGGGTTCCCAGAGCCTGTACCTCAAGGACTCAAGGAGAGCTCAAGGGGGCTCCCAGAGGCCATACCTCATCACTGAAGACCCTCCCCAAAGTCATCCTCAAAACCACTGCTATATTCCTCCCACAACATTTCTGTATATAAGACCCCATTTTGTCTCCAGGTGGTGTGAGAGCACCATAGAATTTTCTAGTACAGACTTGCTCTGTGCCCGATTTTAGCCTGTTTGCCCAATGCAAGCCTCACAAATACCAAGTTTCCTTAAGA
Organism: Gymnobelideus leadbeateri; assembly: GCA_011680675.1. Classification (NCBI taxonomy): domain Eukaryota; kingdom Metazoa; phylum Chordata; class Mammalia; order Diprotodontia; family Petauridae; genus Gymnobelideus; species Gymnobelideus leadbeateri. The sequence goes on along the minus strand of WOXC01000431.1, from coordinate 50,231 downwards.
GTCTACCCAATATGGTGAATCTTTAATAAACTTTGCTTTTCTGTGGCTGAGAAAAGACTTGAGTCGAATTTATTTGGTAGGACCTGGTGTATTGGTATTTTGCGGTCTCGATCACCCCTAACTCTATACCTCAACATTTTATGGTGACCCTCTTCATTTTTATGGTTCCCCGACTGGGAAACACTGCTAATCTCAAGCTCTTCTCCAGCTGGAACTGGAAGGTATGTAAGCCTCTCTCTCTCCCTAGTCCCTTGTTCTCTGAGGTGTTTTGGGTTTTTTTGGGTCCAGTTTGGTTATGTTCGAGAACATGGACCTAGACACAGCTTCTGAAGAATGGAGAACAGGGGCGGCTAGGTGGTACAGTGAGTAAGAGCGTTGGCCCTGGAGTCGGGATGACCTGGGATTAGTCCCAGCCTCAGAAAATGAGCACCCACACATAAATAATAACTGGCCCTGTAACCCTGAGCAAGTTACTTAACCCCAACTGCTTTAAAAAAAAAAAGAATGGAGAACAGACATTCCATCAGGAAGTGTAAGCCAGATTCTTTCAATTCTCTCGGTGCTAGGGAACTGGGAAAATTTCAGGTACTTTTTTGGTTTTTTTTTTTTTTTTGTCTTGTTTTGTTTTGTCTTTCGAGGCTTACTCTTGGGACCTTCCTTTATGGAGGAAGGGACTTCCAGGCCTTACATCTGTAGCTCTCAAAAGTTCGCCATATTTGGTAGACTCTTATGGAGCCTCAGTATCTGTAAGGCTTGTATTGGACAAGGGGGCCAGAATCACCTGACATAGAGCAGGTCTATGCTAGAAAATTCTATGGTGCTCTCATACCACATGGAGGCAAGATGGGGTCTTATATAAAGAAAGGTTGTGGGAGGAATCTAGGGGAGGTCTTGGGGAGGAGTTTGGGAAGGAGGAGTCAGATGAGGTCAGACTCCAGTAATGAATTTGGGGAGGGTCTTCAGGAGGAGTCAATGAGGTCAGACTCCAGTAAATGAGTGATTAAAGATAGAAAGTTGCTGGAAGCTACCTGGAGCCAACAGACAATGGTAGGCTAGTCCAGTGCTAGGGTGGAACAGATTTGGATATAGATATTTTGGGAGGATCAAGGGTGGGAAATTGCCGGGCAGAGGGGGGCTAAAGATTTGGGCAGAGCCACTATGAAAGGCCTATGGCCTCAGGCAAATGCCTCATCAAATGGGGAGATTCAATCAGAGTTCAAGGAGGTTCCCAGAGCCTGTACCTTGTCACAATGACTACTTCATAAAAGAATATATTAGAGTGCATTCAAATCTGTTTTCATACACACTAAAACTACATCGTAAATAAGCTGGGAAATCTTTTAAAGAAAGCTCAAGAAATACATCTGCCTTCATGGACACATACATTCCTCATGCTGCTCACAACACTCAATTGTTGGAATGATATTTCAAAATGTCAAGAAATCTCCCACTTCCCTGTTTATTCTTTACTTCTAGGAAGTTGTAAGAGCTGCAGAGAAAATCCTGCTGCTACTCTCTAAGGACCTTCTCTAAGAAACCAGCAGCAGTGGCTTTCAATCTAAGCGAATAGGGCTGCCTGGGGACATATCTTTGGTAAGTAATATTGCAAAGGTGAAGTAAAGTTTCCTAAGTACAATGTTTTATAGTATTTCAATCATTATTTTCCCTAAATGTACCCCACCATTGCTGTGTTCATTACTGTAAGGAGCAGTCTGGCAATAGTAGAGACACTGCTGAATTCTAACAGTCTCTGTGGTGGGAGCTCTACAGGCAACTTACTCGCTACTCTGACAATTTTTTCCTAAAAGCAAAAATAAACAATGGGTAAGTGGGAGATTTCTTGATATTTTCAATCATTCTCCTGACAAAGTAAAATAGAAAGCAAAGGGAAGGTGACCACTAGCCTCTCATGTGCTGGTAGTGTTTTAACAATATGACAGAATAGGGAAAACCAGCAATAGTCCATAAAAGATCTTTTGCCCCAGAATGGACTACATGTGTGGTTGTTGCTGCTCTGAGAGTGATTGACGCTTCATACAAAGGCTACATGGTTGTACAGAAAATGCAACTATCCTAAGCATTTACTCTTCCAAATCACATCCCCTTTTAAAAAATGGCTCCCACATGTTAAATTTTCTCATTCTACTTTGTTCCCTTATATTTCACACAACTAATTGAATCTGAGTAATTGACCATTGGCTCTGGCATCAAATAAGCAAAGCTCAGGTAATCTAGCAAATGAAACTATAGTAGTGAATTCACTATTTATTATTGACATCTAACACTCAACAAAACTAAGAAGATAACAAAGGCTATTGAGTTTTTAACTTCCAAATTCCCTTTTGAATTTTTTGATTTTTCAGTTGAGAGGCAGTTTGTTAATATTAATGACATAAGCAACAATCCAGGGGTAATATTTGGCTATCTAAGCTTCATGCTCTCTTCAACATAATTATTTTTGACTGCTGTTAAGCAACTAACATTTTAAAATTTGCTATTCATAAACACAAAATATGAATACCAAAGTAAAAGAGTTTAACAGATTAATTTATCTTGAACATACCTACTATATTAATCTTCCTAAGATACAGCTTTGGTTATATCACTCCCTTGGTATAATTTTTAAATGCCTTCCTATCATGTACAGTATAAAATTTAAACTCATTATTGTGGCATTTAGAACTTCATCTTCTAGTTCCAACTATTACCAACCCTATGTCCTATCAACCTACTAGTTCATTCAAACTATTCAATGCTTTCCCATCTCTATACCTTTGAAAATGCCATTACACCTCCCTGTTATATCCCCATTAAATACCTTGTCAACTCCTCTCAGCCCATATAACTCCTTCTCATTCTTAAGATTCAGCACAAATTCTCCCTCTTTTCTTATAAAGCCCTTGATAGTCACTTTAGACAACTCTTCCTTTTCAGAACTCCTAAAACAATTACTGGATATAAAATTAATTTGTAATAAACTATGTGCTTACTTATGAACTCAATTTTAACTTTTATACTTTTTTAAGTCTTCTCTCTCCCATCTAAACTATTAGCAATCTGATGGAAGGAATAAATTCCTTATTTTGAGATATGCCTAAAATAAGAATATCCTCAGCTGAAATCTTTTAACCAGTACATTTAAAAATGAACACAGCTTTTATATAACTAATTCCCAGTAAGAATTCCAAGGACCAGGCATTGGGACACAAAGATTCATCTTCCTCTAATGGAAAAGTCGATGGGGGTATAGGAGAAGGTATGGGAGAGAGCAGATTGGAGGAAGCGATATCTTGTGGGACTGCTATTCTGGGAGGTTGGGTAGGGGAATAATGGGGGGAAAATGATTGTAACTCAAAATCTGGCGGAAATGAATGATGTAAAACAGAAGTTAATAAAACATTTGTTTAAAAAAAAATGCTAAACAGTAAAAAAAAAAAAGAATTCCAAGGACCATGCTATATGACACAAGTTGATAGAGTATAAATTTTTGGGGAACACACACACACACACACACACACACACACACACACACAAGGATTTTTAAACCCAATAAGATCCAAATTGGTTATAACTCTGTGGACAGTACAGGAAAAGGAACCATAGGGGACAGCTAGGCGGCATAGTGAATAAAGCATCAGCCCTGGAGTCAGGAAGACCTGAGTTCAAATCCAAATGCAGACACTTGATACACTTACTAGCTGCGTGACCTTGGGCAAGTCACTTAACCCCAACTATTCTGCTTCCAAAAAAAAAAAAGAATCATGTTATACTGTCAATATAGTTCATATTTAACTGTTTTGCAGTTAAAAATAAACTGTTTATTTTTATTTTATTTTTTGCTTTTTGGAAGGGGAAGGCAGGGCAATTGGGGTTAAGTGACTTGCCCAAGATCACATGGCTAGTGTTAAGTGTCTGAGGCCGGATTGAAATCAGGTCCTCCTCCACGGGGCGGCTAGGTGGCACAGTGAATAGAGCGTCAGAGTCAGAAGGACCTGAGTTCGGATCCGGCCTCAGACACTTAACCCACACAAACAAAAAACCTAGCTGTGTGACCTTGGGCAAGTTACTTAACCCCAATTGCTCTAAAAAGGGGCTGCTAGGTGGAGCAGTGAGTAAGAGCGCCGGCCTCGGAGTTGGGATGACCCGAGATCGAATCCAGCCTCAGAAAATGAGCACCCACACACAAATAATGACTAGCTGTGTAACCTTGAGCAAGTTACTTAACCCCAATTGCTTTAAAAAAGAAAGAAAGAAAGAAATCAGGTCCTCCTGACCCCAGGGCTGGTGCTCTATTCACTGCACCACCTAACTACCCCAGTATATATATTTTTTAACTGCAATAAAACAACTACCCAGTAAAATACCCTTTCCTGCCTTTAAGTCACTGTGTATTTTTTTAAACGTTTTATTGTGACAAAGAACATTAGAAGAATTTATTTTAAAATGTTTGATTGTAACAAGAAAACTGTAACAAAGACTAAAACACTCAAAAAAAAAAAAAAGAAATAAGAGGAGAGATATGAATAGCAACATGATCCAGAACACTAAAATGAAGAAAGGTAAATTAAACAAAAGTGATATTAAAATGGCACAAATTTTGATGTTCTGGCCAGAAGAGCCCCAAGGTCATCCTGACTTAGTCAATCTAAAGTTAGCTATTATCTTTGTATTTTTATCATTCATGATAATTTGCACATAGTCATGTCAAAAGGTATAAGAACAAGGACTGAGATTTAGTTGTATCACAAATATAAATACATCTTATAAGTAAACATATCCCAAAGATGAATATTGCTCATATACATATGAGTAATATGTATGGATCAAGAAGATGTGTATAAGGAATACATATGAGCAATAATTCATATTGAATACTCATACTAGATATACTCATGAGTATATATCTATTGAGTATATCAATATTTAGAAATGACTACTACAGACATTATTGCATAGGCAACTAAGTAGTGAAGTAGAGAGAATGCTGGACCTGGAGTCAGGAAGACCTGTGTTCAAATCTAGCCTTAGACATTTACTAGCTATGCAACACTTAACATATATGCCTCAGTTTTCTCATCTGTAAAATGGACACATCAATAGCACCTATTTCCCAGGGTTATTGTAAGGATAAAATTTGGTAGTACTTGTAAGACTATTCATCAACTTTAATGCATTATATAAATGTTAGTTGTAGTAATAGTAGTGATAGTAGTAGTAGTGGTGGTGGTAGTAGTAGAAGTAGTAGAAGCAGCTGCAGCAGTAGTAGTTGTTATATTCTAGACCAAAAACTTGAGTTGGAATATCCCACCAAGTAGTCATCCATTCTCCAACTGAATACTTCTAACAATGATTATTCATTATTTAAGAAGACAGACATCCTATTTTTAGAGAGTGTTTATCAATACAGTTTCTTCCTTCTACTGAAAAATGATCTGTCTCTTTGTAACTTCAACCAAGTAATAAATAATTCTGACTTCTTTAACTAGAGAGAAGCTGCACTCGGGGCAAACAATTCATAGCTTCTTAGCCCAGAGTTTCCATAATCTCAAACTCTCTATTACTCAGGACATAGGAAGATTGGAGAAGAGGAGTCCTTGAAAACACAGCTAAGTTTTGTAGCTGAGACTTGAATTTCTGAAAGTTCATCCCTTCTGCTCTTGGATAGGCTTTATCAAACTCAGCACTTGGCTCAAAGTTGGTATATGGGATGGAAAAAAAATTTCCAGAAGTCACTTAATTTAGCCTTCACATTAAAATTTCACTAACATAAACAATTTAGCAAATGTGTGGCTAAATGTGCAGACTGAGGCTGGGGACAAAACTGGTAGAATGACGTACACGGGCAGAATCCAGGGAACCTCAGCCCTAGTGCTGTGGGTGGGAGTATAGGTTATTAACTAAGATCTGCCTCAAGGCTAATGTTTTCCCTCTTAGATTATCTCCAATTTATCCTGTATTTTCTTATTTGTACAAAGTTGTTTGCATGTTGTCTCCCCCATTAGATTATGAGCTCCTTGAGGGATCATTTTTGTCTTTCTTTGCATCCCCAGCACTTTGGATGGTGCTTGAAACATAGCAGACACATAATAAATGAGTGTTGATTAACTGGCCAGGGGCCCAAATCCTACTGTCTCATACCATATTAACCAGCTGTCCATTTCTAAATTATGCCTCTTTATTTGGAAAGTCTTCAATTAATAGTAAAGATGAAAACACCAACTGTGCTCTTAAAATCTTCAATTTTGAGCCCAAGTCTTGATTATATTGAACATTTTTTTATTAATGCTTGTTGATTTGACTTGATCTAGGACCTTTGTCTTCTATTATGCATAATGACTGTCAAATGATATGTGTAAGGAAGATAATGAGAGTGACAATGGCTAAAATATATATATATATATATATACATATAATGTATATAACAAGTACAACTGTTGGCATCCAATCAGAGTAGAGATAATAAAGAATTTTTTAAAATAAGAAATACTAAATACTTGAAGTTGGTTTGGCATATAAAATTGCTAAAAATTAAAGCCATTAAGTGAACTGTTTACTACATGTGCCTAAGTGCTATTTAATACAATAATAATTATATGTCTTAGATTAACTTTCTTTTAAATTTCTCAAAGAGAAAACTGGGCACATATGTTCAATCTTCATAATCTGTTGCTATGAGCATATGCTGTAAATGTCTGTTCACAACTTATAAATATTAAATAAGTTGTTTGCAATGTGCCTCAATAAAAACTTTTATTATTCTTGAAATAACCCTCTTTTAGAAAAAATACTAATGAGTCATGAATTTGGCAAAAATCAATAATCAGAAGTGATCTTGGACAAGTCACTTGAATAAGTTAGTCCACTCTCAGTCTCGGTTTTCTCACTTATAAAAAATATAAGATAAACCAGAAGCTCATTCCCCTTTCAGATCTAAAGTTTTTATTTTATAATTTTGATAATGTTATTATTGTTAGATGGAACATATAATTTTTTCAGCTTATGTTTCTGTATGGGTAGCTATGAACTCATAAGCCTCATTCATGATAATTCATGGTAGCAATAGGATTCCTAATGCCTGTAAAGAAAATACTGAATATAAAGGAAGAAATAGTAACTATCCATGTAGCTGAAGTAAAAACAGAAAAAAGAGACTCATTAAAAATAATGATACGTTAATTAATAGCTCATTTACAAAGAAATTCCTGTGGGATAAGATATTATATGTACTTTAAAGCCAAATGATTTTATGATGATTTATGTTATTACAATAATGCCAAATGAATTAATAATGATTGGCCACTTATTACATGGTGTTACCAAGTGAAGGAAGTCTTTGCCCACTCACTAGCATGTGTGTCACAGAGCAAAGATGGCAGAAATCCACAGCATCACAGGAATAGTCTATCTGATTGAAAATAATTGGAAGGCAGGGCCTATTACATGAAAATGGAATTATTTAAATGCAATCACTCCCTTAAGTTAGAAGTTTTGCCCTCTATTAATACAATTCGTAGATACAATTTTTCAAAATTTTCTATGGAATGAAATCCTAGAATTTTAAAGTTGTAAGAGACCTACCTCTGAGAGACAGGTCACTTAATAACTTAGTCACATTATTTTATAGATAAGGAAAGCGAGGTCCAGAAAAGTCAGTATCTTGTCTTAGATCACAAAGATAGTAAATGACAATCAAGGAAAACATTGGCTTTCTGAGTTTCATTCCAGTACTCTTAAGGGCAGGGAGAAAGGGAAACAATATGACCTGTGGTTTAAGAAATTGGTATAATACAACCTAGTTAAATTAAGAAATCAGTTTAACAAACAAGTCTTTTAAACCTCAATAATCTGATACTGATTTACTCAATATAGTGTCTAGTTCAAAGCAATTAGATGTTTTTTGTCCTTTCACAGAAATTCTCTAGTACAAATATCCCTAACTTCCAGTGCATTTACTGGTTTCTATACAGTTTAATTATAAACATTTAAGGGGGTGGCTAGGTGGAACAGTGAATAGAGCACTGAGCCCGGAGTCAGGAAGACCTGAGTTCAAATCCACCCTCAGACATTTAACATGCACACACAAAAAAACTAGTTGTGTGACCTCGGGCAAATTGCTTAACCCCAATTGCCTTCCAAAAAGCCAAAAAAAAAAAAAAGATTATAAACATTTTCTTTTCATTGGTGCTTGATTTATTTCTTTCAAAAGTATTTCAAATTAAATACTGAAGACATATCTTGTCTTCCCTATAAACTAAACATATGCAGTCTAAAAGAGGAAGAGACATAACAAGCATTTTTTAAAGTTCCTAAGTGCCGATCATCCTTTCCCAATGTCTTCCCTCTGAGACTACCCTCAATTTATCCTGTCTATAGCTTCTCTTCCTCATTAGACTGTGAACTCCTTGGGAGCAGGGACTATTTTTTTTTTTTAACTCTCTTTGTATCCCCAGCATAGTGCCTGGCTGACTGACTGACATGAGAAGTCTGAGATCATAAACAGTTGTATTAATGGGAATACATGGCATGAATACACAGCACCAAGACATGGGAAGTAGTACAACTTGTTTATGGACAGAAAGTCTATGAAAGAGAGTACATAAAGTTGGAAAAATAGACTGGTAGCAAACTGTTAGTCAAAACCATTTATTGTTTACTGTATGTCACTCACTATTCTAATCATTAGGTATAAAAAAAGGGCAAAAATAGCCCTTACCCTCAAGGACTTTGAATGCTCATGGGGAGATGACATGTAAATAACTAGGTATATATACACAACATATTACGTGGATAGAAGGTAATCTGAAAGGTGTTAGCAGATGGTGGGGAAAGGCCTCCTAATAGAAAGGGGGATTTGAACTGCATCTTGAAGGAAGCCAGGGAAACTAAAATGCAAAGCTGAGGAGAGAGGGTATTCTAGGCCCAGGAGACAGCCAACTTAAAGGAATTGAGATAACAGATAGAGTGTCATGTTTGATCAACAAGGAGACCAGTACAGCTGATTTATAGAGTAGGTGGAAGGGAGTAAAGTATAAGAAGACTGGAAAAGTAGAAAGTGGCTGGACTGTGAAAAACTTTAAATTTCAAACTGTTGAGGAAAAACGAGTTACTTAGTTGATCTTAACCCAGGAGGAAAAACTTAGACGATCATGTATACATAACTACATGACAGTCATGCTGGAAGAGCAGGGAAAGAAGTGTAGAAGGAATGAAAGAATAGACAAAGAGGGCCCTTTTCCCTGCCAAGGCAAATATCTATTCAGTCAGGTCTGATTCTTCAAGACCCCATTTGGGGTTTTCTTGGCAAAGACACTGGAGTGGTTTGTTGTTTTCTTCAGCTCATCTTACAGATGAAGAACTGACACAAACAGTGTTAAGTGATTTGCCCAGGGTCACACAGCTATTAAGTATCTGAGGCCAGATTTGAACCCTGGAAGATGAGTATTCCTGACTCCAGGCCCAGTACTCTATCTACTGTGCCACCTAGCTGCCCCTTTCATGATAATACTCATCATTTTCCCCTCTTCCTGACAGACCAATATTTCTCAGTCATCTTTAAGAATCATCATCCATGTTATTCCCCTTATGTATGAGTGTCCCCCAAAGCTCTGCCCAGAGGCATCTTCTCTTCTCTCTGGACATTCTCTGGATGATCTTGTCAGTTTCCATTGATTTGAATACTCCTATATGAAAATGATTCCTATATCTATATGTAAATCCTTCATCTATCTCCTGAGCTCCAGTTCTTTAAAATCAGCCTTCCTCCAAGCTTCCCTATTTCTGCCAAAGAACTATCATTCTTCTAGTCATCAAGGATGGGGACCTGAAAATCATGTTTGGTTCTTGAATGTAATCTCTGCCTTATCCACCCATATAAATATTGATTGACAAGTCTTATCAAGTTTAACTCTTCAAATCTGCCCCCTTCTCTCTACTAAAACTGCAACCACTTTACCTCAAACCCTTAGTACCTCCAATGAATAGCCTCTAAATGCATTTATTGTTTCATCTATACAATCTATCCTCCATGTGGCTGCTAAATTGATATTCTTAAAGTGTAGGTCTAAGATACTTTTCTACCCAATCTGCCATCTAGGTTCAAAACCCATTCATAGTATAACTCTAGCTTATTCTTCTAGGCTGATTGCACATTACTCCCCTTTACATATGCTACTGATGGTCAAACTTGACTACTGCTGTTCACCATATATGACAATCCACCTCCTGCTTCCATGGCTTTGTAAAGGCTAATTCTCATGACTATAATTCTCTCTCTCTTCCTCATGGCACTCCTAGCTCCCTTTAAAGTTCAGCTTAAGGACCATCTTCCATATAATTCTTCTGCTTATTCTAGGTGTTAGCATCACTCACCCTAAAGCACTGTGTATTATTTTGGATTCTTTTTTCTGTATTTACTTAGATGTGAGCAGACTGTATTCCTTTAGTACAGGAGTTCTTAATCTGGGGTCCATGAATCCCCAAGGAGTTAATGAATAGAGTGCAAGGAGTCCACTGAATTTGGATGGGAAAAAAAAATTACTTTCCACTAGCCTCTAAAGGAAATTTAACTTTTCCTTCAACTGAGAATGTAGGTAACATATACTCTGAGGAGTCAATAAATTGCTAAAGGGGTCCATGACATAAAAGAAGCTAAGTTCTCCTTCCATAGTAAAATGTAAATGCCTTAAGGGCAGTAACTGTTTCACCTGTGTATTTGTGTCCCACTTCCTAGGAAGGTACCTGGCACATAGTTAGCCTTTAATAAACATTTTCTGAGTGAAAGACTGATTAAAATCAATATGGAACTTAGTGAGGTGATAAGATAAAAAACATAAAACACTTTACAAATCTTAAAATACATAAAAATTCCAGTTACTATTATTATTTACATTTTTCAGAATTAGAAATATGAATAATTCAACTCAATAAAAATTCACTAAGTCCCTTTTCTTGGCAAGCCACTATGAGAAGAGTAAACAATGGTGTGAGATGAATTTCCTACAGGTGGGTTTTAAGATGGTGCTAGTTAAGGGACTAGATAATAAGCCCTCTGATTCTAAAGGAAAAAGCTAACACAATTCCTTACTTTTGCAGTTTCTATCATTTTTACAACTTCTTTCAACTGTTGCTTCCTGTTTATTAGGGTCATTACAATCTAATTACTATCTTATACTTAAATACTGACTTAGGGTCAATGAGTTCTCTAATCACTGAATTCATAGGGCTATGAACAAGTAACTAGGAGTCAAACTTAAGAAAGCTGGAAAAATGTACTCTAGGTGAATATTCTATGACCCTATAATTGGAGTCTTAAAATCCACTAACAGCTTAATGTAAACCTTCATAAAATTATTAACTAAGAATAGTTTCTTAAAAGAATGTAAAAGAATTGATGTTTATTATGTTTTTTGTCTCAGAGTAACTTTTCAGATACAAAGTCTCATATGATATGCATTTATAAAAATATATAATAATAAAAGGTAACATTTATATAGTGCCTTATGGTTAGCAAAGCACTTTACATGTCTCATTTGATAATATGACATTTTTAAACATATTAAAAATTCTACAACCAAATAAATATTATACCCTAAAAATACTGTAATTACTAAAAATATTTCAGAGAACTGTAAAATGTTGGAACCAAATGGAATTTTGCAGATAGTGACTGAGAGGTCATATTTTAAAGGTCAATTAATCAACAATTAAACATTTATTAAGCACCTAATATGTGCCAGGGACTGTGTTAAGCACTGGGAACACAAAAAGAAGCAAAAAAAAAAAAAAAGAATACAAAGAGGTAAAAGTCAGTCCATGTCCTCAAGAAGTTTACAATTTAATAGTGAAGTGAGTTAAGGTCTACTTTTTAAGCAATTGTCTCCTGAGTCATCACATCTGCTTTCAACAAATTCTCACCCTTTGAAAATAAATGTTCCTAAAGTGAAGGCCAGAACTATATGATGCCCCATCAGAAAATGTGTAAGCTCCTCACTGCATTGCATTTAAGATAAACATAAACTCTTCTGCACAGTATTCAAAGCTCTTCTTAACCTTTCCCCCCTTCTACCTTTCAAATTTTATTGGAGATTTCACCCTTCCACATTCTCCACTACCCAGTCAAATGGGTCTTCTTGCTTTTCCTCACACATGACAACTTCACACCTAAAATACACTTCTTCCTCATCTTTGTTTCTTGGGATCACTGGTTTTCTTCAAAACTCTGCTCAGGTGAAACCTTTTCATGAATACTTTCTTCATCCCCTAGCCACTAATACCACCCCCCTCCACCAAATTATGTTAATTTGTATATTTTGTATATACTGAACATCTTATTTCCCCTATTAGAATGGAAGATCCTTGAGGACAGGAACTGTTTTACTTTTGTCTTCCTATTTCCAATACTTAGCACACTATGCAGCACATATTAGGTGCTTAATAAAGGATTGTTGATTGGTTAATTAGCTTAACAATCAAGTTGGATGATCACTTTTTGATAAAACTCACTGTGTGACTATAATGCCAGTATTTTTGGAGTGCAGTCTTTCAAAATGACTATTGTGTAGGGCCCTTTTATTTGCTAATGTCAGCTATGAGTAGGGGGCACTACGGGAGGACCACCAGAAAAAGTCTGAGAGAGAAAGAGAGAAGTGGTGGGGGAGGGAAGGGGAGGGGGAGAGAGAGAGAACGAGAACAAACATGACCTCACTGGAAGAGTGCTCACATAATTCTATACTTAATCTTTCATCCCTTCAATGAGGGCACTCCCTCCACGCAAAGAAATCAGAACCCATTTAGGCCATCTTACCTTTATTCCACAACACAGACATTTTTCTTTCTCCTTCCATCAACCCTCAAAATGTGATCCACACAACATACAGGGGACCTCTTTTGATACCAATGAAGGAATGCTCAATCCCCATTAGTAACCCCATTCTATGCTCTCACTATAGGACTACCTTCTTTTCAGGTCTCTGTAGTAGCATATTATATACATGTTACTTTTGCCACACAATTCTTTGTTATTAATATGTTGTAGCCTACTCATTACTATATTATCTAATGTTAAGATCCTAGATTTATTTATAAGGTTTTTAGTGTACCACTTCTGAGAAAGGAGTTGAGTAACTAGAGATTTTAACTCCTTAAGGAAATTTGTGTCCTACTAAAATACTATAAGAAATAATTTACAAAGCAGCCCTTAGTGGTCTTAAGTCTAAAGTGAGGAACGTACTCCTCAATAGAAAGTTATATCTAATTAATTTTCCCTTCATAAATTGCCACTTGCCTATAGTAATTTAATTATTGTTGAAAAGTAAATGAAGTTAAAGCAATGATATTTCTTGACTTGTGTTAACCACAAATGTGACAAGAACCTAAAAGGAAGTAACAAATTTCATTTATAAGTTCATAATTGCTTCTTACTTCCTCTTTAAAAAATAGTTCAAGGGGCGGCTAGGTGGCGCAGTGAGTAGAGCGCCGGCCCTGGAGTCAGAAGTACCTGAGTTCGGATCCAGCCTCAGACACTTAACGCACACACAAATGAAAACCTAGCCGTGTGAACTTGGGCAAGTTACTTAACCCCATTTGCCCTCCAAAAAGCAAAAAAATAAAATAAAATAAAAAATAGTTCAAACTTGGCTAATTGAGTTATTAGCTGCCATCAGATAAATGTCAAGCAATTCTAACAGATAAAGTTCACTGGTAAAAATTAAAAGTAATAAGAAAAGTGATTTGATTTTTAAAAAAAACAGGGCGGCTAGGTGGCGCAGTGAATAGAGCGCCGGCCCTGGAATCAGAAGGTCCTGAGTTCGGAGCCGGCCTCCACACTTAATCCACACAAACAAAAACCTAGCCGTGTGACCTTGGGCAAGTTACTTAACCCCATTGCCCTAAAGGGGCGGCTAGTGGCGCAGTGAGTAAGAGCGCCGGCCTCGGAGTTTGGATGACCCGAGATCAGATCCGCCTCAGAAAATGAGCACCCACGCATAAATAATGACTAGCCGTGTAACCTTGAGCAAGTTACTTAACCCCAATTGCTTAAAAAAAAAAAAAAATAATAGTTACAGTAAAATAAGGAAGTGGTAACTACCTTAGAAAAGTACTGGTAATTAACCCTTTATAGACCTATATTTAAGGTCAACAGTAATTTGTTCCTGATTTTAAAAAAAAATCAAGTTATGTATGATGTGCAGCTTTTGATGAAAAATGATTACTATTATTAAAAACACTAGAAGATGGACAGATGGTTCGCACGACAGGTATCCTAAATAATGCTTTCTCATGTATTTACTTTATTGAAGTTGAGCAAAATAAGAAGAAAAAAAAGATGAGCAAACAAAAGTCATTCTGCTTCCCGTTTCTCAGTCTGGACATCTTTGTTTAAGCTTTGACTTGGCTTAAATGAACGAATTAATATTGACAAAAACATCAACTAAGCTAATGAGTTGTTAGTTAAGGCAATAAACATGTCACATTAGAGTCAGCGCAGTAAAGAGGTAATTAGCCCTGGAAAAGCTCCGCTGATTGGAGCTGTTGAGATCCTTTGCTCTTAACCTTTGAGTCCATTATCTAATGCAGGACAAGTAGTGGCTATGCTAATGTGACTTCGCCAATACATCTCAGCCTTGCAATAGTAGCCACAGCCTAAATTAACAGTTTTGCAATGATGCTACTGTTTTTTAAACATATTTACAATCTAGCTATTAACAAATGGATAGAAAAGTTTAAACCACACCTCATTTTTAAACACAAATGAAAAATTCAAATCTACACAAAATTAAAAGGTACACATCTAAAAATTACATTTTACTTAAGCTTGAATGAAATATACTTAATAAAACATGAAGAATCCCCCAACCACAAAACACTCTCCCTTTAGAAAAAAAGGCTGTTATAGTACTTCATAGATTATGGTGATAAAAAATAATATTAACAATTGATACTTTTATCACATTTTAAAGTTTATCAAGTGCTTTTTAATATTTTATTTGATCATACAATCAGCCCTATGAGGCTGAAACACAGGTATCATAATCGAATATAGAGCAACAAAATGACTCAAAATCAAAATTGAATATAGAGCAACAAAAACATAGTCACACAACTGCTAAGTGTCAGAGATAAGATTTAAACTCAGGATTCAATTGATGGCAGTTCCATACTATTATCTGCTACACCATATTGTTTTGTGCTAATGGATGCAAGCCCTGATGTATACAATCCAAAAAAGCAGATAATGTTCTCACATATTATGAAATAAGTACATAGATGATATAATGCTTTTCAAGAATGTGAGTTTTTATCTATAGATTCATTTCATTTTTTAGAACAAATTATTCTCTGCTCTCACATAATCCTTTAGGATTCTATCATTAATTTTTTAAGTTTTCCTTTGGAATAAATAACTTACACTATATTTATTTTTATTTATTTTTTGCTTTTTGGATGGGAAATTGGGGTTAGGTGACTTGCCCAAGGTTGTGTTGTGTCTGAGGCTGGATTTGAACTCAGGTCCTCCTGACTCCAGGGATGGTGCCATATTCACTGCACCACCTAGCCGCCCCACTCAAACTATATTTAGTTTGCACCCAGGAAACTATGAGAAAAGAACACTGTGTAGAAACTCAAAAATATCAGCCCAGAGGCCATAAGAATGTGAAAAGAAATATTCATCAAATATCACATATTTATGAGATTTGACAAGTAATTCCCACATAGATGAAAATAACATTAAAAAATCAACTCATTTTACTTCCATATAAATGTTTCATAATATAAGAAAATCAGGAAATCAGTGATTAAATATGAAAGTTAAACTTCATATGAAAAATGTCTCAATGTGTATATACGTATGTGTATGTATATACACATATAAAATTATCATCACATTGTCTTCACTGAGAAGCCATAAGCATAAAAGAAAAAAAAAGATTTCAAAGGAAAGGCATTAAATCCCACAATAAATGTTTGTTTCTTCTGGTGTCTACATTCCTATAAGCATAAATTAAAATATATTAAATACTTCAGTATGTAAAATGTATACTGACCTTCCTTTTATATGTTTAAACATTGTATACAATTTTCTTCCACAGAGAATGACTGAGAATTAATCAAGGACAGTGTTTTTCCCCATGAATTTAAGCTAGTTGGATAACCGACAAGAATAGATAGGCAGCCAACTTGCCCATGCAAGTGTGTATGTGTGTGCACGTGTACATGTGCACGCGTATGTATGTGTTAGAGGAGGAGAGACAATGGGACATTTACTATACAGTAAATCAATAAGTACTATCTTTTTCAGTCTGAGTAATTTCAAAAGGGACAGGAAGCAATTAGCTTCCTCATGCCTTATTGGTCAGAGCACAGTTGTGATATTTTTTATTTCTCTCCTCTTATGAGAACTCAAATATAGCTCTTTTTTCACTAAACATTGCAAATCTACATAAACATCTAAGTGGCATAATTTTCCCTTGGATTTTAGGGCATAATTTATATTAAATAAGTCAAAAGTTATGTTTTTCTGTCAAATCAAATGATAGAAAATAATATTGTATAAATGATTACATTATTAAATGCATACATGTTTTTCTGTTGGTCATGTATATTTCTTTCCTTATCATATGGAATTTTTTAGATGATAAAAATGTCCTGGTAATAAAAATTATTTGCTATCTATATGTTAAGAAAAAATAAAGATGCTAAAATACTTTTCATAATATAAATCTTTATTTTTCATATCATTCCTATACAAAACTTCCAAACTTGAAATAAAATAGTTCAACAATCTTCTTTAACTAATTTATTTGTGCATCATATAGAGACACATAGATATATAGATGATGTAGTTCCTTTAATTTTTTTTTAAGAAAATCTGGGTAAAATGCTTGTACTTTTAAAAAATGTTAAATAAAATACAAATGAAATGTATTCAAATTGTTGCTTCAAAAGTGGCACAAAATCAAATGTGACAGAAAAATTATACAACTTAAAGGTTATAGAACTAACTATATTTTTTGAAATTTCAAATTAGAAGACTATGATTTGTAATACTTAAGATGTCCCTTCCAAAGTTATTTTTAAGCTAGATATTTCATATTAAATATATCTCCTTGAGTTTTATCTAGGTAGTCATATACATTATAAATTGCCATCCTGATGATAAAATAACAGTTGAATATTTTGCATATGTGAAAGATGATGACCCAAGCTAGTGGAACAAAAGAACTGACATAAATTAACTTATTAAAAAGGAGTTATACTATTCTGAAACCAAATAATAAAGCAAAGAAAAAAGGAAAATAAACAGAAATGTTATAACAACTGGTTTTCTAGCCTTTTCTGTCTAACTCTGGCCTAGTTAAACTGACCTAACAATGCTATTTTTCTTCCTCTCAAAATCTGCAGTGGGTGAATCAAATGTGAAAGCAAGATCAATTCTGTTCCAAGACAGTAAATGAGCTTTAGATCAGACTTGTTTCAATTTATGGAGAGAGCCCAACTATGCCAGCTCAAATGCATGCTTACTTGAGAGCATAAAACTATATTACAGATCATGAAAAGGGAGAACAATCATTTCCCCTTCCTTTTGCCCATGCAAAATTTTTGTCATAATCTAGTAAACTCTGTGTGTGTAGATGGGGGAAAGGGGAGGAAAGATATACTAATATGATGGTAGAGTTTCAGAAAATTCCTTTTTCACAATCAAGTTATGTAACTTTTATCTTTAGTATAATATAGATACCATCTAATAACGATAATTTGTACTTTTTTCTATATAATTTCAAGTTTCGTACAAATCTGGCCCTCAGAAACTCAAGAAGACTATACCCAAAGCTGGAAATATGTACTGAAGATACAACAAAGTATGCTAATTTATCTTTTCTATATGTAATTAAATACTTCTGTTCATCATCTGGAGATTCATCACCTATAATCCTTTCATTTCAATAATAAAGTACTAAGAAATTTATTGTTGGTCTTTGAAGAGCAACAAACTGATAATAATCTCAAATATATATTTACAAATATAAATATACAAACTAGTGACTAAAATATTTCCATAATATTTCTCAAATAATATATATTTTCTCCCTAATTTTTTCATTTTCTGGTTCATATAAGTATCATTTGTCATTATTTTTGTGATATTTTTAATGTCATGAAGTAATGAAAACTTTAATTCAATTCATCTATTATGGAAAAATAATCTAATTTATTTTTAAATAAAATTGCCTAAAATTCATGTACTATATTTTCTGGGAGTTGAATGAGACAAATAAGAGATCTGAGGTCCTTAGGAAAGAGATGAAGGTCACCAAGGTAGACCTGAGAGCCTTCTTCTCTAGACTTCAAGGCCATCCTTGCTTTCCACTACACCACAGTAACTCTTGATTATTGCATTTACTCCATTCAAATTGTTTTCTATACTCGTTATAAGATGTTCTTTGGTTCATTTGTAGATTATATAAGCTTCTCACAGCTGGGAATTCCCATCTTCGGTACTCCATATGTATCTTCTACTGAAATACTTTCCCAGGGAATTAGGGAAAAGGAATCAAGAATGAAGCCTTTCCTGTTCACTTTAAATGACAGTGTAAGGTATTGTAAGACAAATACTGAATTAGATGAAAAGAATGAAAGAACACAGTCAATCTTCCCCATATAAATTTTAGTTCATTAAAGGCAAGGGCTGTTTCTTTCATCATTTCCCCCATATAATTCATCTACAATGTCATATAGTTAATAAATATTTATTAAATAAAGAATATGTTCATAAAATTTAGAGGCTGATTCCCAAGTGAAAATTACAGGAAAAAAAACATAGTTCAAAACAATAAGACTGCCCCTTCTCTAAAAGTGTAGCTGCTGGCTGGCAAGATGCTTAGCATACTGCTAATCTCTGGCTACGCTCCCATCCTATTTCATTGGTAGATCCCTTACTGGATCCCCGACATTGTTTCTTCACAGAAATAATAACTATGTCTATCCAAGGAAACTTTACTCAATCATAATCCCCATGTGAGCATGGAGAGGCATCTAAAAGCTTAAATTTTGAAGAGCCATTAAAAACATTATTAGGTACTCAAAACATGAGATCTTTGTCCAGTGGTCAAAAAGATTAAATATATTAAATGAACTGAACCAATTTATATTTATATTTCTCTATAAATGAAGTTAGAAGACTTAAAAGAATTTGAGGCTAAATGAAAGAACAGTGCTTCTCAGGGAGGCAAATAAGGAACTATTCCTTAAAGAATAGATATTAATATATTCCCAATAATTAAGTGGTCAAATGATATAAATAAACAGCCCTCAAAAGAAGAACTGCAAACTATAAACAACCATAGGAAAGAATGCTACAAATTACTAATAAGAGAAGTGCAAAGCAATTCAACCCTGAGTTTCACTTTACTCCTTTTAATCTGGCAAAGATGACAAAAGATGGGAATATCAATGTTGGAGAGGCTGTGGCAATATAGATCCACTTCTGTGCTACTGAAAAAAACTGTGAAGCAATACAAGCACTTTGAAAAGCAATTTGGAATTAGGCAAATAAAGGAATGAAAATGTCCAAAAACTCTGACCCAGAGAGTCTATTATTAGGCTTATACCCCAAGAAGCCTATTGATAGGAAGTCTCTATGCATACACAGTAAAATATTTATAGCAGCACTTTTGGTGATTATCAAAGAATTGGAAATAAAATAGATACTTATCAATTGAGTAATGGTTAAACAAGATGTGACATATGAATGTAATGTAATACTGTAAGAAATGATGCACCTGATAAATAGCAATAAGCATTTAAAGATTTACATGAACTGATAAAGAATGAAGTGAACAGAGCCAAGAAAACAATACACACAGTAACTACAACAATTTAAACAGAAAGAAAAATTATACACCAAAAAAATCAAGTGAATATAGCAAAATTATAAACATCAAGAATTACTCAAAAGCAAATATTTGAGAAGACAGCTCCAACTCATCCCATCAGGGAGGTGGGAGGTCCACAGGTGTTACACACTGCACATGTTTTCAGACTTTTTAATGTATTGATGAGCTGTGCTGATTCACCCCCCCCCCTTTTAAAAATAGTTTTTGTTATATGAGATGACTCTCAGGGAGTGGCAGGGAAAAGGATACTGGGGATAACTATGGTAACATAAGAAACAGAAGACATCAATAAAAACTTATTTAAAATATTAAAAAATAAGAAATGAAAGTGCTCAAAGACTTTAACAGCCTTAGGCCTGTCTCACAATAATAGTTCCTTTTTTAAGATGGTATGAAGGCACTGGACAAAATTCTCTTTTTCTTTCCTTTTTTTTTTTTTTGGAAGGCAATTGGGGTTAAGTGAGTTGCCCAAGGTCACAGGCTAGCAAGCATTAAGTGTCTGAGGCTAGATTTGACCTCAGGTCCTCCTGATTCCAGGGCAGGTGCTCTATTCACTATGCCACCTAGCTGCCCCAAAATTTTTAAAAATGAAACTAACTATATCTCAACAGACAAAAAATAAGGTGACAATAGTCATTTTAGATTCTGCTGTGTGTATGTAGTAGGATCTTTAAATGGTTAAAGGTCAAAGTTATCATCAAGTAAATAATAAGAATAAAGTTGAGAAAAAGAAAATGAAAGATAAGTGTAACTGCTCCAACCTAGTTAACATAAATAAGTTATTAACTTTGACACGTGGGAAAAAGATAAAAGTAAAGACACAGAATCTAATTATAGCTACTTTTAAAAATGAATTAATGCCTCACAGAGCACTGACCTTGGAGTCAGGAGGATGTGATTTCAAATCTGGTATCAGACACTTGCCACTTACTAGCTGTGTCACCCTGGGCAAGTCACTTAACCCACCTTGCCCCCTCCAAAACAAACAAATAAAAACAACTGCCTCAATTTAGAAGCTAAGCCATCCCATAAGCCACTTATTTTAAGTCTACAATTATAAGTCTACAATTCTGTAGCAGCAAGCACCCCAACATCCCCAGCGTGGCTGCCAACACAGGTTCTTAGATCTGCTTTTCTAAAGGAAAGCAACTCAAAATGGTTTAACAAGCTTACTTTAATCAAACAAACATATATCATTTACCTAGTTCAGGGGAAAAAGGTCAGCACCCAGAACTTCAGAGTATACAGACAGAAGTTTCAAAACAGAGAAATAAATAGATCAAGCAGACAGGCTTCCAAACTGTCCAGCCATTACCTCAATACCAAATCACAGTTACCAGAGAGGGAAGCATCAACATTTGGGTTTTCAAAATGGGGGAGGGGGGAGAGGGGAGCTCCCAACTGCTGTCCAGAGTCTCATCTGGTCATCACACAACACTTCTCAAAGTGAGCCCCAAAGCAAAGCTTCCCATCAGGGCTTATATAGCCTTATCCTGGCTCAGAGAATGCAACAACCTTCTAGACCCACTGCCCAATCCCAAAGCACCAAGGTGTGGGTTCCTGAAAAACAAGCCTCCTACCACAGGCTCCAGGTGCACTTAACCTAGGGGCAGGGAAGATCGTTAAATTTGCATTTCCGTTACAAATTCCTTTATCATTTTACCAAATAGAGGGATAAGGCAGTCAAGATCAACCTTGGTTTAAGAGCATAGTTAATTAGCAAAGTATTAAAGAAGAAGGTAAATAAGATTATGAAAAGTATTGTCTCCAGAAAAGTAGTAGCAGGAAAAGGAGCCTGCAGAAAGCTTAACATAATAGCAAACTAAAACAGAAACAGTCCCCAAAACATTTACAAATCAAATTGAAGAATAACAAATTGACACAAAATGCAAGAATGCTTCAGTAGAGATCTAGGGTCCTAATTGTTAACAGTGAAAACACCACATTTGACTTCTTTTATCTAGGTTTCCAATAGACTAGATAGAGGAGGAAGTAGAAAGAGCAGTCAAGAAAACTGAGTCTGGAACAGAAGCTAGGCATAACCAAATACATATAGAAGAAATACATGCCAAAGGCGACATGATATTAAGAACATTCAGGGTTCAGCTTTCAAAATATTGCCAAGTGGAACTGATGGGGTAAAGTCTCTGGGAACCCCCTGAACTCCTTGAAATCTTCCCACTAGATCTGGCATTCACCTGAGGGCATAAGCCTTCCATTATCACATAACTGAATCTCAGTTACCCTTAACCTAGCCTAGCCCTCCACAGTCTGTTATCTCCAGGTATCTTCAGCTACCTCCCACCCTAGATCCTACTGAAATATCTATACCCAAATCTGTTGCCCTTAAACTAGCTTAGCCTCCATTGTCCCTTACCACTAGCAGTTTCCACCCTTGATCCCATCAAAATCCCATTCTCTTGGTTCCTGAAGTCTTACCTCAGTCCCACTAAGATACTCTTAAGACTCCTCAAGACCCTCCCTAAACCCATGTTCCAGACCACCCTGAGATCCCTTCCACAATCTTTCTGTAATATAAGATCCATCTTGCCTCCATGAAGGGCTTAGATTCAATCTAGCTCAGACTCAGTCAGTGTCAGAGTGTTCTGGCCCATTTGTCAATACAAGTGTCACAAATTCTTAGGCTCCTTAAAAGTCTACCTATTAAAGCGAATCTTTAATAAACTTTATTTTACTTTGGCTGAGAGAAAGCTTGAGTTGAATTCATTTGGCAGTACCTGTGTAATGGGAATGGGAATTGGAAGATCTTCCCTGCCCCTTAATAGACCTAGGAGGGAATTTGAAGACCTCCCCTGCTTTGAAAGTAAACTCTGCCCCCCTGACAGGTTGAATGTAGTCACATGGAGCCTGTGATGGAGGGAACTTGCTGAAGGGAAGCAGAGCCCACAGGAAGCTTCCCTGCTGTGAAGATAAACTCTGCCCCCTGATAGGCTGAATGTGGTCACATGGAGCCTGTGGTGGGAGGAGTTTGCTGAAGGGAAGCAGAGCCTACAGGAAGCTGGTCAGAGCCAGAGCTAGTCAGGGAGAGAGGAGCTCAGGTAGGGAGATAGAGAGGTTTGAGAGTAAATATTTATCTTGTATTGGTTTGTAGGAAGGCTGAAGAATGCTGTGGCTCTCAGTGTTATGGCTTCTGAATATCTTGGTACTATGATGGAATTGGCTTACTAGTTTTGGGATTGGGTTTTCTGGTGTCTAAATAAATGCTTCAGTTCCATCCTCTATCTGGAGAGTGGTATATTTTGCAATCGAATGTCATGGGATACTTACAATCATGGTCTTTATTGTGCTCGTGGGTGCCGTAAATATTGAATTGGTGCTACAACCCGGCATGTTGATATTTTGGTGTCTTGAGCACCTCTAAATCCCAAACCTCAACAGATTCACAGTATTTACAATATTGGTAAAAGGCAACTAAGAAGACAATTATAACTATTGACTCAGAAGCCTACCTTTTTGTCTCTACAAAGTTTATCCAAATAGTCTACAAAAGTAATATGTGAGATTTGCTTGATGAAAATATGAGAAAAGAACTGGAAAACTTTGCTGGGAACTTTCTTTCTGTAGGACACATGCTGGATTTCATTAAGATCCCAGAAGCTGGGGCATCTATAATATGACCAAAGTTGAAAATAGAAAAAGAATTCTTACCTCAGGTGTAGATATAGCCTTTATCATTTTAGCAATAAATACTGAAAACATAGTAATCTTTATAATAATGCTGACATTATGCTAACATACTGTGCTTATGATCCACTCTAACTCTTTTGGCTTTCTTCTATTTTACAATGCTAGCTAATCATTTCCTACTTTGTATCTGTGTGGTTTATTGATTAATTTTACTTTGGACTTCTTCCCATTGAATTTTGTTTTGAACAGCTGTTGTGGTAATGTGCCTACATCAATCTGAATTTAATTTTTGTATCCAAGTATTTAACAATGGCTCCAAACTTAACGAACATAGCTCAAACGATATCAACTACTATGTCACTGGCATACTGACCCATATGGTAAAACAGTCAGTCCTTTCTCTAAGTTAATTTAACATAATAAGCCACTGATGGTATACACATCTTATTTTGCCTAAAATTAATTATAGTCACATTGAGTATTTATCTTTAATACTACTATGACTAGAATTTAAAATATTTAAGTTGAATTATTCACACAAGCAAAACTAGTTGGAAGAAGAATATTGTCCAAATTATATTATAAAGTTGGATGGACAGCCCATAGAATTGGTTCATGAGCACATATATCTTGAAAAGACAATTAACTAATGTTCAAATAGAATATGAGGAGAAAGGCTGAATTCTACCAGGGAAAGTATGCAATACTTTAAATAACTCCAAGATTTCCCCTGAAACAAGAATATTGTTTAAAGTCATCTAACATATGTCCACATTGTCATGTATATAAAATAATTATGAGGATGATCTATGTACACATTTAGTGAGGGTTGCCTTGATGGAAAAAAGTGAAGCAAACTGGCAGGCTTTTAATGACATCTCTTTATAATGACATGTTTAATGTCACAAAATTGAGATATGGCAATTATTACAAGATGTCTTATATATGTCTTTAATAACCAATTACATATTGGTTATTAAAAAGGGACACTCCCCCATATAAGTTCCTTGAAAGCAGGAGCTGGTTTTCATCTTTTTATCCACAACAGGTGGCCATCTAAATAATTAACAATGCCTGACTGACTGACAATAGATACTATATAGTAATATTAAATGACAATAAAGTTGGCAGGCAACCAAAATGGCAAAAGAGAGACAAATGGTAAGGATATGTAGACTGCAGCATATTAATAATGACAAAATACAAGAGTAAGAAATAAGATATGAACTATTCATATGTCACACTGCTATCCACACTATAGAGCATTGAGAGTTTCTGTCAAGGGTTAATTCGAAGATATCACATAAGGTGAAGATGAGTTGCAATCTGCAGGGACTACTCACAAAATGAAATTACAGATACAAAGAAGCAAATAAATTTGACAAATATTTTTTCTGTTAATTGTTGTTAAATAGTCATAAAGATATAGAAGAATCTTTTAAAATGACATCTAACTGTATAGACATACCAACCAAAGAGGTATTATCTCCTTTAGCAATAAAATATAACCTATGGGCTGCTATGAAAAGATGAATAAAACAGAAAAAAATCCAGAGACCTAAAAACTATATTGAATCAATTCTGATTAGTTCATACCTCATGGGAAAGGAGAAGAGTTATGACTGAGTTATGTCTAACCTGTGAAAATAGAGAAACATGGGAAAAACAAGAAGAGACAAAAGATAAAAAAAAAAAACAAAACAGGAATATGAGGGAAAGAAAAAAAAACAGCCTAGATGAATTACAGAAGTAACAGTAAGTAGATTTATCCAACCAAGCAAGAAATAAATATTCTTAAAAGTAGAAAAGAGGATTCTGAGATGACGGCAGAGAAGGCCAGAAAATTCCAAGCTCTCCAGATATGTCCCACAAACAAGACAAAATAATGCCTCAGGGCAAACAGAGTGCTAAGAATAAACAAGAGTTGTGGCAGAACAATGGTCCTCCTGGGCCAATTGCAGATCTGAAGAAAAATCACAGAATGGAGGTTTGGTCCCTGTGAAGAGTAAACACTTCCAGGTCAGTTTCAGGAAATTTTGCCTCCTAGGCAATAATATGGGGAGCCACGGATTCAGGGAAGAATAAGGGAATCTCTGATGATAAGGAACATCTGTCCCAGCTGTGTTGCTGAGGCACGGCTCTGGGCCAGAAGAAACCAAGACACCCCTGGTGAGTATAGAAGCAGTGGGGCAGGATGCTGCCAAGTGTAGGCACTTACAGGAGGGCAGAATTCCTGATTTGGGTTCTAAGCTAGAGGAGACAAGTGAAGGAGGATCTGAGGCTAGAGGTACCATCCCCCATACTCCAGGATGAGAGGTGATTACAAAAAAATTAACTGCTACAATTTTGTTTTACATAAGCAGGCAAAAGAGAAAGAATCCAATCATAGAAAGTTACTATAGGAATAGAGAAGATTGGGGTTCATCTTCAGAGGAGGATACTGAAGCAAAAAAGCCTCTTTTTTTCTTTTTAAAGCAATTGGGGTTAAGTAACTTGCTCAAGGTTACACTGCTAGTCGTTATTTATGTGTGGGTGCTCATTTTTTGAGGCTGGTTTCGATCCCGGGTCATCCCAACTCTGAGGCCAGCGCTCTTACTCACTGCGCCACCTAGCCGCCCCAGCAAAAAAGCCTCTTTTATCCCAAAGAGTTTTATCAAATGGTCACCTGCCCAAAAAAGAATTCATAGCAGAACTTAAAAAGAAAAAAAAAGAATAATCCAAGAAAAACAAGGAGATTATGAAAATATAGCTAACCAACTAGAAAAAGAGATTCATAATCTTAAGGAAGAAAACTCCTTGAAAATGAGAATTGGGCAAGGAGGAGCCAAGTGAAATTAAAAGAGACCAAGAAATAACAAAACAAAATATAAAGAATGAAAAAAAAATAGAATAAAAAAACATCTTATAAGAAAAACAACTTATCTGGGGAACAAATCAAGAAAAGAAAAGAATAATTGGACTATCTGAAAGCTATGATTAAAAAAAGAATCTTGATACAATAACAGAAGAAATAATTAAAGAAAACTGTTCTGAAGCCTTAGAACAAGAGGGGAAAGTAGAAATAGAAAAACTCTACCAATTACCACCTGAAAGAGATTCTACTAGGAAAATCTACAGGAATATAATAGTCAAATTCTGAAACCCCAAGCTCAAGGATAAAATATTATGAGCAACAAGAAAAAAAAATTTTAATATAGTGGTGCCACAATTAGAATTGATGAGGTATAGGCTCTGGGAGCCCCCTCAGCTCTCCTAGAGTCTCAGAGTTACAGGCTCTGGGAATCTCCTTTGGACTCTTGATTAAATTATCCCATTTGCATGAGGCAATAGGCCTTACCTTGTGGCTGAGTCCAAGCCTCAGTCACTAGACTTCCCACCTTTGAGCCCATCAAAATAAGTGGCCTAGCCCCACCATTGTCTATAGTCTTCAGGTGGCTTCCTACCCTTAATCACTAATTGACCTCATTAACTCCTCCTGAAGACCTTCCCCAAACTCCTCCTCTAGACCATCCCTAGATTCCTCCCACAATTTTCTGTATATAAGACCCTGTCTTGTCTTCATGTTTTTGAGTCCCATAGAATGCCATAGAAGAGGGAGAGCCCTGTGAGAGTGCCATAGAATTTTCTAGCACAGACTTACTCAGTGTCTAATGCAAGCAAACTTTTAATAAATTTTACTTTTCTTTGGCTGAAAAGACTCGAAGTCATTCATTCAGCAGGACCCGGCGTGTTGGTATTTTGGGGTCTCCACAGCAACCCTAACCCTCTTAGTTGGTAACCTCTTCAGAATCACACAAGACCTAGCATTAGCTACACTACAGGACCACAGGTCTCAGTACACTATATATCAAAGAGAAAACGACCTGATGCTGCAACCAAAACTATTATACCCAGGAAAGTTAAGCATAATCCAGAATAAAAATAAAAATAGACTTTCAAAATTTTGTTTAAAAAAACAATCAGAACTTAATAGAAGATTTGACATATAAGATCCAAGAGAATTACAAGAGACTCAATAAGGACAAACTACTTACCATTTACATGAGGAAATAGAAAGCATGTCTGAGATTATTAGTAATTTGGTAGTTTGTAAGAAAGATTGGGGTAGATCTGAGTATGATATGACTTTAAAAAGTAAAACTGTTTAGGAAAAGCTTAAAACGGTAATTATTTTATACAAATGAGTTCTGAGAGGAAGAACTGATAGGAATTATTAGATGGGGAAGGAGGGCTGGTAGTTCTTGAACCCTATTTTCATGGGGAATGTGTTTAAGAGGGTAGAAGGGTATAAAGTCTTCTAAATTCAGAAAGAAATAAAAGCTAAGGGGATACGGAGGGGGAAGGAGGGAGAGGATAAGGAAGGGATTTCTAGAGGGGAGGGTGAGGGATTAGGATAAAGGTGGGGTGATAAAAGGGGGTTTAGATTAACAGGAATGGGAGGAAAAGGGAGAGATGGGGGAGGGGAAGAACATAGTTTGAGTGATAGAAGGGCAAGGTTGAAGTAGAGGAGTCAGGAGGGATAGGAAATAAGTGATAAACATAAAATAAAGAGCAGGAGTAGAAATTATTAGGGGAAAAAAAGCAGGGATAATAATGATCTCAGACAAAGTTAAATAGAACAGATTTAATCATAAGAGAAAAACAGGGGAACTACACTATATGTCAGCCCTATTAATCAATATTGTTTTAGACCAAAATAACTAGACAGTATAAGGATGGAATATTGCTGTGTTGTATGAAATGATGAGTTGGTAGACTTAGAAAAATATGGAAAGATTTGAACTTATGAAGGAGGAGGTTATTTACCCTCGGGGACAGAGGACAAATAAGTATTGTACAGTCTTGCATAGATGTATATCTATGTCTATATATGAGCATGATTATAGATATCTAAATATGTGTGCATGTAAGTATGCATGTATGTGTATATGCATATATATCCTTTTGTGTGTATATATAGGTATGTATTGTACATGTGTACGTATATATATGTATGTGTATTGGTATTCGTGCTTAACCATGCTTAATTTACTTTCTTGGGGGAAGGAGGAGGAAGAAAAGAACAAAGTAAAAAGTGCACAGCCGAGAACAAAAGAAAACTTACAAGGAAGCAAAGAAAAGATGGACAGCTCTGAAAACGATGAGTAGTATTTATTATATATGCTTTCATATATAGGTTTTTCCATTTCAAATGGAAATTTATTGCTATACATTTTGAATCCTCTCTTAAATTCTGCTGTGCACATGGCAATGCTTTTTTCTTCTTTTCTTATTGTGTATTTAAGTTTTTGTATTTAAGTTTAAAATAAATTAATTTTTACAAAAAGAAAGTAGAACTACCATGTAACCTTGGGCAAGTTACTTAACCCCAATTGCCCTAAGGGGGCGGCTAGGTGGCGCAGTGAGTAAGAGCGCCGGCCTCGGAGTTGGAATGACCCGAGATCAAATCCGGCCTCAGAAAATGAGCACCCACGCATAAATAATGACTAGCCGTAACCTTGAGCAAGTTACTTAATCCCAATTGCTTTAAAAAAAAAAAAGAAAGAAAGTAGGACTAAAGAGTCAATCATAAGGGGCAGAAAAGAGAAAGGAACTCTATAACTAGAGGAGGGCACAGGTACATGGGGAAGAAATACCATTTAAGCATCAGTTGCACCTAATGTAGATAATTTTGCTAGTCACAGGAAAGCTATTTAGTAACTAAATAACTTTAAAACAGCAGCTAGGAGGTACAGTGAGTAGAGCACTGAACTTGGAGTCAAGCAGTCCTGGGTTCAATTCAGCCTCAGATAATAGCTGTGTGACTTTGAGCAAGTTATTTGGCCTTCTTGTACCTCAGTTTCCCCATCTGTAAAAAGCAAGAATTTATTGTCTGCTATATGTCAGAAGAAGTGCTAAATACTGAGGATACAAAGAAAGGTAAAAGGTAGTTCCTGCCCTTGAAGACAACACAATCTAATGGGAAGATAAAATGTAAACTATGAACAAACACACTATATACAGGATAAACAGGAACAAAAGCTAGAATACTTTAGAATTAAGAGGGATTGGTAAAGGCTTCCTGCAGAAGATGAGATTTTAGTTGGGACTAGAAGGATGTCAACAGACCAAGATGAGGAAGGAAAGCATTTTACACAAAGGGGACAGGAGTGAAAATTCCTGCAACCAAGAGATGAGCAGTCTTTTTTAAGGAACATCTTGGATATCTGAGTCAATGGATTAAAGATTACTGGAGGGCAGGGGAAGACAGTGCAAGTATGGTGGGTGTGTTAAGGTAGAAGACTAGAAAAGTTAGGGGGCAGGGAGAGGGGGGGACTAGGTTTTGAAAGACTTGGAGACAAAATAATAATAGCACCTACCCCCTAAGAGTGATGTGAGGTTAAAATGAGTTAGTCTATGTAAAGTACTTTGCAAACCTTACAACAGTATAAAATGTTACCTATTATTATTGTTGTTGTTGTTACTGATTCTAAAAGAAATAAATTAATTCTTAGTTGCATGATCACTATCTTCTTTCTTATAAATGTTATCTCACCCAATTCAAACCTGTGGATCAGGGTGATACACAGAATGTCAGCAGAGATTTCAGAAGCATGTTTACAGGATGATTTCATGTCTTTAGCTTGGGAGCTGATTGTGATTTATTAACAAATTATTACAAGATAATGTTGCTCAGAGTACCATTATGCAGAGTATGACTGTACATGACTTTCTTGTTAAAACATTAAACATCCAATTTGTAATGTTGTCTATGCCAAGAATTCTTGAAAAAGTCCAACATTAAGGAGCAACTAGAAATACATAAAAAATAGCTGTAAAGATTTCTGAAAGATTTTTTCTCCATTAATAATAGCAGAGTGACCACAGGCCTCAGTGGGCTGAATTAGGAAGCAGAAAATGGCACTAAAGAAAACAAGGCAGGGAAGAGCAGCTGGACTAGACAAAATACAGAGAGGAGATCCATTCTAATGGTGACACAGTTTTGAGGGGAGTGAAGTATTGCTTATCAACGTATCAAGGGAAAAAAAAAGGAGTAGTAAAAACGCAGAAAATAATTTCAGACACTATAGTTATCAAAATGACCCAGAAAATATAAATCATTTACAACCTTTATATCTACATTCCATTTCTATAAAATTGTCATGAAGATAATCTATACACATATCAAAGGAATCTTTAATATAAGGATGAGACAAGGGAAGGGAGGCTTTCACAACTGATATTCTATAACAGACCACATCTACTGCTCACTGTATCAAATCTAAGCTCATCAGTATAGCGTTCAAGGGTTTCTACCTTCTGAGAACTATGTATCTATCCAACCTAATCCCCCATACAAAAATTCAGGTTTAAGTACATGGTGTTTCTCTCTGTCCCCTAAACATGCCATCCATGTCACCAGCGCTTGTTGTGTCCCATTATTAGAATGACTACCACCTTATTCTCTGTAATGGTAATGGGAGTTTGAAGATCTTCCTTGCCCCTTAATAAGTCTAAGGGAATCTGAAGATTTTCCCTGCCCTAATAGGATGAATGTAATCATGTGGAGCCTGTGCTGGGAGAAGTTTGCTGAAGGTTGGAACAGAGCCCACTCCCAGGTAGCTGAGAGTCAGAACAGCTAGACTGTAGGAGAGAGATGATGCACCCAGGGAGACAGCTAGGCTTGTGAATGTTGGTTTCAGTGAAAGCTAAAGGATGGTGTGGCTCTCTGCTGTGTTGTGGTGTATTAACTTCTATGTTGCTATGCTGGAACTGGCTTCCTGATGTTGGGATTTGGTTTTCTGCTGTCTGAATAAATGTTTTGCTTCTGTCTTCTATACTGAGAACTATGCTGCCATATTTACAGTCACTGTTGGTGCTGTGAATATTGTGTTGGTGCTACATTCTCCTATTCATGACTTATCTGATTGAACCATCCCTAAGTAATTCTACTCCCTTTCTATCATGCATTATGCCACTCATAAAATGTTAAATTTAGAAGTGACCTCATAACTTACATTGTTCAAATTCAAACCCATTACAGTTACAAGGAAGAAGAAAAAAAAAACATTGTCCTTGCATCCATATATTGATTTTCATGGCACTCAACATTAAAAATTACAATTACTTAAATCAGAATTGGCATACAGACTCAGAATTGGTATTGTTGCAGATCATTTGGAAAATAAAATTCCCTGGTAATTATATGAACATAATTACAAGGCAAAGTTCCAAAATAAAATATAATAATAATAGCTAACATTAATATAGCACCTTCTATGTGCCAAGTACTGAGGCAAATACTTTAAAATCATTATCTTATATGATCTTCACAATCATCCTGGGAGGTAGGTGCTATTATAATCCCAATTTTATGCTGGAGGAAAATGAGACAAACAGAGCTTAAGTGAGTTACTCAGGGTCACAAAGATCTGAGCATAACTGGAGTATGACTCCAACTCCAGTGCTCTATCCACTGTGCCACCCTGGTTCCTAGACATCAAAATATTAAAAATAAAATTTCAGAGACCCCAGTTTAAAAATCCCTGATTTAATCCAATGCCCTCATTTTGCGGATGATAAAACTGACACCCAGAAAGAAGAAAACTTTTCCAAAGTCAAACAGAAAGCAGCAGAGCTGAAACAGGAACACAGGTCTTTAGACTATAAGTCCAGGGTTCTTTCTGTAATAACAGTATGAATGAACTTCCAAGTCTTATTGTCCAATCATTATATGAAACTTAATTCCCTCTGCTTTGTGCTCAATATTTCAACATTCCTGACAAGACACCAGTTTCTCCTTGAAGACCTTCAGGGATGGGAAACTCATCACTCCTGAGACAGCCCATTCCTTTTTTCTTTATTATAATTGTTAGGAATTTCTCTTTTATATAAACTTTAAAACATCTTCCACCCTGTAACTTCTACCACACTAGTCCTGGATAACTCCTTGGGGGCAAACAGAATAAACCTGATTTCTCTTCTTTTTGACAGCATTTCAAATATCTGAAGCTGTCAATCTCATCCCTTGAAGTCATCACCATATTTCAAAACTGGTGACAAGAGGTCTGGGATGATTGAGTGGGGAAATTCACCACAGAAATTCAACTGGAGAAACATTTAGGTGGCAAGGGAGAGACGGATAATGGAAAATGAGACCAGAGAATGAATAGTCAGAAATAAAAGACCATTAAGGAGAAAAGGGGAATCATGAGGAAAATGAGATCCTTGAAAAGGTGAGAGATCGCCACTTTCTCAATAAGTGGGTAAAGTAATCTGCTGAAATTAGGTATATCTATTATAATATAGGTATGTCTATATAATATAGGTATATCTATATAATTTCTATCCTGCTGAGTAGGATAGAAATTACCACTAATATATAATAAGAAATCTAAATAAAAATTAGTAAAAGGATTACCATGCAACAGTGAGGGCCATACTCAGGACAAATAGTTTGAATCTATCGTTAAGCACCAATTCACGACTTTCCCCAACAGTGAGCACTATAGGAAAAAGGAGATGTTAGGGATTGTTCAGGTTTATAGATTAAAAGAGACAGAATGGCAGTAGATCAAAGGGATTGAAGGATGAAATGGTGGAGGTATGTGAGCACATTGTTAAAATGGCTGTCAGTAGAGTCAAGACCAGATAAGCAGGCAAGTGAAACTAAAACAAAGACTAATGGCCAAGGAGAAAATAAGAAAATAGAATCTAGAGGTCATGAAGAATGCAAAACACAGATATAATGGTGTAAGAAAGGAGTAGAAGAGCAAGAGATTATAATGATGGGAATTTCATAGGGCATGTCCTTAGAAGTGAGTAATGATAAATTCTCAAGTGTGGCTTCCCTGGAGAGGGCTTAACATAAAGATGGAGATAAAGGAGCTGAGAAGATTGAAGAATTCTAAGACCAGAGTAACAGAAAAATCATCAAACAGATAATCAAGTCACTGAGAGGAAAAGGATGAAGAAAGTACAGTTGTAGGTCAGTGGCTAAAGTCATTGAGAAAGGGTAGGGTGTGAAGTGTGATAAGAGATGGACAGGTGACAAAGATGAGGGCAGTGAAAGGGCACAGAAACAGAAGCTGGAAATTCAAAAGAAGAGATGTTATTCAGCAACAGTGGCAGAACGACGGCATGAGAGAAAACAGAGAGCAAGAAACATGCTAACTTCTCTTCCCAAGTCTCCTGCATATTAAAAAGGAATACCCACAATTAAATAGGGTTTTGAAGGCAATATTTAAATTACAAAACCAATACTGAACCTTTGTCAAGATTTTTTAAAAGTAAATAATAATAAGCAAATTAACAGTTTGCAGATATTTTCTGATAAAGAAGACTTCTAGGTTTCATGTTAGCTTTACATTTGTAAAATCCTAGATTTTTCCTCTTGTGTTCTATGTGGAAAATTCCTTTTCTTTCTTCTATAAACATCCAAATTCAATCCTATCTCTTCACAATATGCTCACTTGATTACCCTTAGGGATAGAGAGAAACTAAACCAGTGATTTCATTAATATAGGAAATTTCCTCTTCAAATACAGGCAAGCACTTTCTCTGCAACTTAAAATCTGAGGCCCAACTTAAAAATTCAGGTCTTCCTGTCTGTAAGGCATTACCATCCATGACACTATACTACCACTCATAATTATTATATTTATTCCATTCAAGTCTAGTCATTGTATCCTATCAATTTATTTTTTTAAGTTGATAAAGAGAATTGGTTTTCTTCTTAACTTTTTTTTTAATTTAATTTTACTTCCCTTAATGATGCAGCTCACAATCCATCCAACCACCCATCCTACATAACTCTCCTCCATTTTCTTCCCATAAATTTTCCTTGGGTAGGTCCTGAAAATATGCTCAGGACCTTTCTTGAAATTACCTGAAATTGTGTGGATACCAATGAAGGATATAGACCACTATTACCCCTCATATGAAGGAGGTTACTTTAAGATTATGTGACCAGTAAGAAATTTCTCTCATTATTTCCTTTATGCTACTTCTCCTGCACAATTCCTCCTTCATAATTTGTTACAGGCAACTCACATCCCCCACGCACTTGTTTTCAGGGTTCTAGTCCATTATTCCTCACCGGAGGATCCAGACAACTCAGGCCCAGGGACCATTGGGTGATCCTTAATTCAAATTCTTCAGAGAAAACAGTGTTTCTGCAGACACAGAACATCTGAAGAATATTGGTGCCTTTATATCAGATAGAAGAGTTAAGGTCATTAAAAGAATTGTGCAATTTCACCCAAAATAATACAACTTAATCTCTCATTCCATTCTGGGTCCAAATCACTGTCCATCAATGAATCAATCCACAAATAATTACTAAGTACCTACTATGTGCCAGATACGGTGCTAAGTGCTGAAACAAAAACAAAAGTGAAATAGTCCTTGCCCTCAAGGAGCTTAAATCCAAACAGAGGAGACACCATGTATATATGCTTGCAAATACAGAAAATATTCAAAATAAATACAAAGTAGATTTGGGAGGGGAGGCATTAATTGAGGGGATCAGGAAAAGCTTTGTGTGGAAAGTGATGCTGAACTAAGTTTTGAAAGAAACCAAGGATTCCAAGGGGCTGAGATAAAGGAGGGAGAGAATTCCAGGCAGGGAGGATAGCCAAAACAAAGATACAAATGTCAGGAGGTGTAGTATTATGTGTTGGGAATAGCAAGTAGGCTGATGTGGCTGGATTGTAGAGAATGTGTAGGAAAAGTAGTGTGTGGGACAAAAGGACCTTTGCCCAAAATAAAATAAGCAGAGATATCTCCAAGTAGAAACAGGAAGGATTTATTTAATTATTTCTTTATGCAAGAAGGGCAATCTTGCTACTAGAGGCAGTCTAGTCGGAGAGGCAAAATACAAAATGCAAAGCTTGGTTATATACCCAAAAGACTACCCCTTCTCCCGACACTTTGTCCTGTTGGATTCCTATAAATCAGGAACTGAGGCACACAATCTAACCACAAAAGAATCTGCTGGTGTTTGCAGATGTCAGTAATATCAAAAAGTGGAAGGTACAAATCTAGCCGACATAAAAACAGACAAATATATCATCACTATCAACTTAGATATGAAAGCAGACAATATTTTATGAATCATGGAAATTTTAGGACATGTTGATCTGCCTAGAGTTCTGAAATAGAAGTTCTAATTTTATAGTTGTACAGGTCAGATGGTGGTCAGTGGAAACAAGTCTGGAACATTTGGGCCTTTGGTTAGATTTGCAGAGTCTGTGCTTTCCCCTCCTACACTTAGCTAAGCTTAGCAAGAACTTCAATTTATGACCCGGGAAGCAAGGCGAGGGTCCCAGCCCAGGTTAACTAAGTCTTTGGTACTTTATTACAATTCTGTTCAGATTTCTGGAATGTTATCTGAGAAGTTTTCACTTTTATTCCATTCAGTAGGAAGGATGGGTAGGGCCAAACTGTGAGGGTCTTTAAATGACAAGAGAGGAGTTTATATTTGTAGGGGAGTGACTTGGTCAGATTTTCTTATTTTTTCCTAAATGAACTGTCAGGCCCAATTCTCTTGAATAATTATGGATCTCATTTAAAAGGCTCTTCAGTGTTTTGAGGCTTAATACTATTAGTACATTATCATTAAATAGAAATAACTGGAAGACTTCACCATATAGGGACACTGTTTTCCATTTGGCTTCTTTACTCTTTGTGACAGACCTCCTTCTATGACAGTGGTAAACATCTTTGGTGATGAAAAGTTTCCCAATGTTAAGCCTCACCTGGTATTAATAATCAGAGGGTCAAAAACATTGTCTTTATTATATTTCTTTGCTAAATCTTTTTTTTTTTTTTGCAGGGCAATTGGGGTTAAGTAACTTGCCCAAGGTCACACGGCTAGGTTTTTGTTTGTGTGTGTGTTAAGTGTCTGAGGTCGGATCCAAACTCAGGTCCTTCTGACTCCAGGGCTGACACTCTACTCACTGCGCCACCTAGCCACCACTTTGCTAAATCTTTCAGATTCTTGAGAGAGCGCATTCAGAAGGAGAACCTTAAAGATAGCATTTTACTCTATTACATCAAATGAAATTTTAATAGTCAATGCCACGAAATCTTATATTCTCTACAATTTTTAGTCAATTCTATTTTTGTAAAATGTGTTCTACTGTAGAATAACACTTTTGAAAATTCCCTCATAATACCATCACAAATTATGTATTTGACATATATATTAACCATAAAAACAGCTGGCAGAAATACAAAAATAGGTACATAGGAATAAAGAGAACCTTGAATAATATGATAAATGGTATCTATTTAAAATAATGAGTTAACATTATTGGTAAAAGAGAAAATCTAGAGGCCTTTCTAGTAAGATCAGGGGGTAAAACAAAGATGTTCACTGGTCACCACTCTTGTATAATATAATACTAGAAACATTATAAGACAAAAAAAAAGAAATTTAAGGAATAATTATAAGCAAAGGGATGGAATTATCATTTTTTACAGGTGACAGGATTTAGAGAATTCTAGAGAGTCAGTTAAACATTAACTAAATCAATTATTTCTAATAAATTACTAGGCTAGAAATAAGTCCACAAAATTACCAGTCTTTCTGTATGTTGAATACAAAACCATGCAGAAATAGAGGGAAACAGAAATTTCATTCAAAATAATTACAAAATGTACAAAATATCTAAGAATCTATTTACCATGATACATAAAGAAATGGTTTCAATATAACTATTAAAAATACTTTACTAAAATAGATGAGGAAAAATAATTAGTGTGATATTAAATGCTGATGATTATACTAAAGAGATGTTCCATACTGCTACTTCAAAAATTACAGAGAACCCTGACTTTGAACAAATCAATTAATCAAAAGGATGAAATAAATTGTGAGCAAGAACTACCCATCTCTATTGAATCAATCAATTAATCAAAGGCATAAACTAAGTATAATCAATCAATCAATCAATCAATCACAAGGAGTGAACTGCTTTGAAGGCATGGCATGAAAAAAAAATGGTCACACAATAGTTTGTTAAAGAAAATCACTGTGACTATTAGGAAAAAAACAGCAAGTTGGCTTAGAATCTAGTATTTCAATATCAGAGAGGCAATGTTAATAAAACATTTTTTAAATGACTGAAGAAAACAGAAGGAAGGGGATACAAATAAGCAAGGCAGTGCAGGCAGGATAAAATTTAATGCATTTTTGTTTGGAAATTTGTGATTTCTTTGCCATACCCTAAGGAGCAAACTATACCAATCTCAGTAGCCTTGGGATTCCACCTCTTCATTCACTCCTTGCTTCTCTAAAGGGGAGGATGGGAACTCCATTTAAGGAGGGAGCTTAGCTCAAAACATCTTATTTCTCATGTGGCTGTACTACTTTGAGATTTCTCTGATTCTTCTACCATGCTCCTCCATTCCACTACCTCATTTTCCTGTATCCTCTTGTAGGCAGTCATCCCCCATTAGACTGTAAGCTACCTAAGGACAGGAGCCACATTTTTGTTTTTGTTTTTTTTCCTTTTTGTCCTTTTCTCATATTTGTATCCCTAGCACTTTGTATGGCACCTGGCATATAGTGGGTGTTTAATAAATGTATGAGTGATTGATAATCAATATTCACAGTCACATAGTCTTTTTTCTGTTCTTTGTATAAGAAAATGTTTTTATGTGTATATATTTGTCAAAGTCATAATAAATAAGAAAAAAAACTTTAAAAATGGGTTAGTAGTCAATGATATTCTTAGTCACTTTATTTTTGACAATAACGTCCAAATATTTCCCATTTCCTCTTTTAAATACATCAAGGAACAAATTTTTTTTTGAGATTAGATTACAGATTTTATAGCAGTGAGCAGAGTATTGCCTTTTTTACCCATGCCAGGAAGAAGAGATGATGGAGTCTTCTTTCTCTTCCAACAAGTCCAGGTAATTTACATAATTTGCATATTTCTTTAATTTAATTTACATATTTCTTTCTGGTGCTCCCTTCCCCTTTACCCACTGCATTCCATCTTCTTCAACTTAGGACGATGTCAAGAAGATCAGTTTGATGGCTGAATAGATGGCTTGGGGTGAGAAGAGACTTGAGGCAGGCAGACATTCTAGCAGACTACTGTAATAGATGTGAGGTGATATGGGCCTCTACTCTCATGGTGCCAGGGTCAGAGGAAAGAAGGTGGAATATTTAAGAGATGTTATAAAGGTGAAAGCAACAGGATATGGGAGGGGAGAGACAGTGAGGAATCCAGGATGACGCCTAGGTTGGGAGTCTGTAGGGGCTGTGGAGATGGTGTTGCCCTCTACAATAGCATGAAAGGTGGTGGGGGGATGGGTTTTAGGGAGAAATATAATAAGTTCTGTTTTGGATACACTGAGTTTAACATATCTGCTGGATATCCTATCTAAGATGTCTAAAAGGCAATCAGAGATACAAAACTGGAGGGCAGCAAAAAGACTGGGGCAGGATAGGTAGACTGAAGAATCATCGGCATCTTCAGTTTCCTCCAATGTAAAATACAGATAATAACAGCATCTACCTCCCAAGGTTATTGTGAGGATCAAATTAAATCATATTTGCAAAGTGCTTAGTACAGGGCCTGGTGCACAGTTATAATTATCATTATGACCCTGACTAGATGATCCTTTATAGCTCTAAAACCTGGGATTCCATTTCAGCTCAGAATTCCCAGGAGAAAACTGTTAAGTCCTGAAATAAACACGGAAAATCCATAGATCCTATAATATTAACCCACTATAACTGTTTTACTAGAATGAGAATCCCTGACCAAAATATTATACTGTAATCTGCAGTTACACTTGGTGTATGTTGCTATTATAGAAAAGAACTGAGTCATGATTCATTGTCCCACATTACTATTTACATAAACAGAGTTACCACTTTTTTGGTTTGGGGCTTACGAAACTTGTCTATATGACTTGGAGTTTTTTCCAAACTTAACTTTCTGGGTAATACCTAATAACTTTACATTTAAGAACCATATTTAGACACATGCTTATAAATAAAGCCAAATAGGCTCACATCTATGAAATACATATGACTAACTACATAACTGAAAGTTCCACATTTTGAA
Source organism: Gymnobelideus leadbeateri (assembly GCA_011680675.1). NCBI lineage: Eukaryota > Metazoa > Chordata > Mammalia > Diprotodontia > Petauridae > Gymnobelideus > Gymnobelideus leadbeateri. The sequence continues at coordinate 10,624 of WOXC01000431.1, read as the reverse complement.
ATGCACTAACTTTTTTCTCTCTTTTAGCACTTAAAGTGAAAAAATGAATTACAGAACATTATTATTTAAAATAGTACTAGCATATTTTTAAAATAAGAAAATAACTATTAAAAACTAGCCCAGGCAAAATGTACATTGAAATTATTTTTTAAATTAATTAGTATGGTTGACAACATATGGGTTCAACATTACAATACTTGAGCAATAAAACACTGCTTGAACAACATGCTTCATGTTCCTTGTTTAATACAGCCACAGCACTGTAGTGTCCACATTAATAGTTTAGGTCTTATATTACTGTCCAGAGTAATGCAATTCCCAGAAATAGAGTGGCATGATCCATCCAGGCCTATTGCCTGAATCATACTTTATAACCCATGCTCTGAGAGTGTTTTAAGTAATTATTCCTTCACATATATACATTTCTGTGAAGCAGGAAAGTGAATTTTGCTAGTCGAATATAAGTTTGGAAACCAGAAATATGAAGTATCACTATGTCTATGCATATAACGGGGATGGTAATACTTGAGAGATGGGTGCAACTTCCTGTGAGACCATTTCTAATCTCTTTCAGGCTTTAAGCGTGTTGCTGTTCCCAAAAGATCAAAATCATTCAGTGAGTTTCCACCACAGTCAAGGTACCCTGTCAGATGACAAGACAGCTAGAAAAATGAATTAGTTATGGTGCCCAATCACACAAAGCTTACAAGTTAATAAGGAACAAAAGATATATACAGAAATAATAATAAAATAAGGTAAAATCTGCAAATACAGTAACAGTGATACAATGCACTATGAGGAAACGATAGCTGAGATTTGTTAATGAGCAGATATGGTATAGTCACAGGCAGGTTTGAAAAGTAGCCTGCACAGTTCAAAACAGTTCTCAACTGTCTTCAATTCCATGGAACTTATTCTAAACTCACCAAAATCTCATCTTTCCTGGACCCTTACTTAGCTAACTAGGAAACTGTCATTGTCCAATACTTCTTCAGCATTTTAAATCCATGTTTTCTTATTATGCTGCTGCCAACTAATTTCCTATGGAGAAATGATGGCTTAGAATCCAACAATACAAAAAACATTTACTAAAACCCTACTATGTGCTAGACACCACGTTAGATACCAGGAATACAAAGATGAAAAATCCCTACACTAAGACCACTTCCAATCTACTAAGGGAATGATGATATTTACACAAGAAAGCAGGGAATAATAAGGCAAAGGAGACCTAGATAACCTTAAACAATAACACTTTCAATATAGAGGGAAAGTAGTATCCAAGAAGGCAACATGGATAAACAAAACAAAGTGGCACCTGAGCTGCTCCTTGAAGGGAAGAGAAGGATTTTTTTTTTTTTTTTTTTTGCTTTTTGGAAGGCAATTGGGGTTAAGTAACTTGCCCAAGGTCACACAGCTAGGTTTTTGTTTGTGTGTGTTAAGTGTCTGAGGCCACATGTGAACTCAGGTCTTTCTGACTCCAGGGCCGATGCTCTACTCACTACGCCACCTAGCTGCCCCCAAAGAGAAGGATTTTAACAGGCAGAAATGTAGAAAGAGTGCATTCCAGGCAAAAGGGACAGGTTGCATGATACAGTAGGGGCTAGAACTGGCAGTAACAGGATGAAAGGGAAGCTAGTTGTTCAAGAGGCTCCAACACAGAGCATGTGAACAGGAACAATGTGAAGTAAGGCCAGAAAGGCAGGAAGAATTACAGTGTGGAGGGCTTTAAACAGCAGATAAAGGAACTTATATTTAATTTGATAAGCAATAAGAAGCCACTGAAGGTTTTGGGGAGGAGAATAACAGGGTCAAAACCATATCTTAGGAAGATGATTTTCAGTAATTGTGTTAAGGATGGACTGGTGAGCATGAGATGCTAAAAGCAGGAAGACCAATTAAGAAGCTTCTATAGGGGTGGTAAGGCGGCAGCAGTGCATAAGAGTGCTGGCCCCAGAGTTGGGATGACCCAGGATCGGATCCAGCCTCAGAAAATGAGCACCCACACATAAATAATGACAGGACATGTAACCTTGAGCAAGTTACTTAACCTCAATTGCTTAAAAAAATAAAATAAAATAAAACAAAAAGAAGCTACTATAGAAGTTACATGAGAAAAAGAGTAAGGGAAGGGGAAGAGAAAGAGATGAAGTATTTATATAGTGCTTACCAAGTGCCAGACATTGTGGTAAACAGTTTTAACAAAAATTGTCTCATTTGAACCTCATAACAACTGTGAGGTGGTGATTATCCCCATTTTGAAGTTGAAGAAACTGAGGAAAATAGAGCTTAATTAACTCCCCCCCACAATCAGGTTTTCCTAAACCCAGCCCCAGTACTCATCCACTACACCACTAGCTTTCCTCAGTTAAAGGGGATGATATTTTCAGTTAGAATGCCAGCAATGTAAACAGAGAAGTAGATGAAAAGGAAAGACATTCTAGAAGCAGAGCCCATGGGATAAAACAACTGACTGTGAGGGTTCTGGGACAGAAAGGAGTCAAGGATGACTCAGATTTCAAGTGCGGGGGAGGGAGGACAGGGATAAGGAAAGAAAAAAGGGAGGGAGGAAGGGAAGAAGGAAGGAAGAAGCATTTATATAGTGCCAGGTACTGTGCTAAGCACTTTACAAATATTATTGCATCCTCACAATAACCACACGAGGTAGCTACTGTTATTATCTGCATTTTACAGATGACAAATAGAGGTTAAGTGACTTACCCATGGTCACACAGCTAGTAAGTGTCTGAGGCCAGATCTGAACTCAGGAAGATGAGACTTTCTGACTCCAGGTCTGCACTCTATCCATTGTTGCAACCTAGCTGTCCAGATTATAATGTACTGAAGATGGATTTGAACTCAAGTCTTCCTAACTCCTGGCCCAGGGCTTCATCCACTGAGCCACCTAGTTACACAGATGCTGAATAAGAGGATGGTGGCACCATCAACAAAAATAAGGACATTGTGGATATAATTAGAATTAAACATGTTAAATTTTAGCTGCTGGTGGGACAACTAGGTGCATATGCTCAAGGGGTTGTAGATGCAAGACTGGAAAAGGCTCCCATTTTGTTTCTTACTTATTAGTATTCACCTAGATCCATTCTCTTGCTGTCACAAACTGATTCTGTGGCAAAAGGGAATTCAGAAATCTCAACATCCCACACTTCCAACCAGCCAGCATAAGAAACCCCACAGAGTCATGACACAGCATTCAATGGAAAGATAGTTCTCTTGCTTATAGCTGGATGATTACAGACTGTGGCATTTGAGTTGAAAATTAAGAATAAGGTGGCAAATCAATAAGCGTGAGTTAGGGAAGAGAATCTCAAGCATAAAGAACAGCCCTATTAAAAGCTTAGAGCATTTTGGGTAAGACTGAATAATCTGTCTAGATTATAGAATGTATGAAGGGAACAACGTAAAATACAGTTGAATATATGAAATAATGTTAAATTATAGACGTTCTTAAATTCCAGGCTAAAGAGTTTCAACTTTATTCATTAATCAAAAGAAATCCATTGAAGTTTTTCTTCAGAGTAATGACACACTAGAGCTGTGCATTAGGAAAAGTAATCTGAGAATATTTTATAGAGTAAACTAGATGGGGATGAGTCTGGAGGCAGGCAGACAACTCAGGAGACTACTGGGACAATCTGGACAAAAGCTAATTAGAATGTAGAACAGGGAAAAGGGAACAAATTCAAGATATATGTAGAAAAATCAGTAAGACTTGGTGACTGGATAAGATGGGGCAAGAAAATCATCAAAGATAACCCTGAGGTTTCAAGTACAAGAAAGAAGGAAGGAGCTTTTGTGGAGATTCATTTCTGACATTCTGAGTTTGAAATATTGGTGGTATGGGTGGAAATGGTTAATAGGCAATGGGAAATGTGGGTCAGCCCTAGAGATATAAATGTGGCAGTCAGGTATATGGCAATGGAAGTTGAAGCCAGGGTAGTAAATAATTTTGCCAAGGCAGAAAATGTAGTGCAAACCAGAGGCTCAGAGTCAGAGCTTAGGTGAATGCCTGCATTTAGGGAGATAGATGAAGGGGAAGAAGGTAAGGAAACAAGCATACTACATGCCAGACACTGTGCTAAGCATTTCTCAAATACCTCATGTGACTCCCACAACAACCTTAGGTGGTTGGTACTGTTATTTCCTTATTTTACAGCAGAAGACATTGAGGCAGACAGAGATTAAGGGATTTTCCCATGGTCACAGAGATAGTAAGAATCTGAGGTTGAATTTGAACTCAAGTGTTCCTGATTCCAGGTCAAATACCTCCTTCCATTCTTCCAACATTCTCATTTTAACTTCTTTCCATCCAATCTCTGAGGAAGCAGGATCTCTATTCCTTGCTACAATTAACTCCTCTGTGCCTTTTGATCCTAACACCTCAGGTTTCTACCAGGTGCTCATTGCAGCAATTATTGTTCCCTTCATTTTAACTAAAAACAAAAAAAACAAGACTTACAATTTCTGCTAGTTTTCTTTTTAAAACTCACACAATTCCAAGTATATCCCTCTCTCCGCTTCCAAGAAATATGCTTATCTTTAATCTCTCCACTTCTACAAACCTTTTCCCATTTACATATGAAAGTGCATAAATCTTTCTAACCCTAAAAGAGCTTTATTTGACCCAGCAAACCCATCTAGCTACCATCTCATGTCTCTTTCACTCCACTGCCTAACTCCCTTATAAAGCTGCCTGTGTCCAATCACTTCAGTACCTTACCACCTACACTTTCCCCATTCCCTTATAATCTGCTTCCTACATCTATTGAAACTGATTTCTCAGAGGTCTAAATTTCCAAGATACTTTATTTCAGTCATTTTCCTTGACATCTCTTCAGCATAGAATGCTGCTGACTGTCCCTTCTTTCCAGATAACTTTCTTTTCCCTCAGATTTAAAAGCACCACACTCTTCTGATTTTGCTTCTCTTAACCACTTGTCCCTCTTCTTATCTTCTAGGTTTCTTAAGGTAGGTGGTTCTCCAGATTTTCACTTGATCCTGTTTTCAACTATGACATCAACAAAGCTGGTCTCCTGTCTCTAGAACTGACTTCTATTAGGCTCCAGATCCATATTTCTATCAGTCACTTTCATCTTTGTTTCATCACATCTCAAACATATATCCATAAATGGCCTCATTTCCCAAACCAAATACTCTTTCTAACTTCACTGTTTATATAGGCAGCATCATTATTCATTCAAGTTTTCATGTTTGAAATGCTTTTAAGTCTTTCACTTTTCCTTCAACTTCTTATATTCATTCATGCTCATATAACTCTATAATGTCTCTTCTCTCTTTTAGTTTTGCTTTTTTCTTGCCATTTCTAGCACTTAATATAGTGTTTGGCATATAGTAAGCATATAATAAATGCTTGTAGATTATGTAGGAAAGATGGATGTGATTCCCCACCTCACCACAATTTATATAGACAGAGAAGGCCTAGAATGTAACTAAAAGGTCTTAATGACTCTTTTTTCAGGTACAAACACATCCTCTGGTTGAGGCAGCTGATATAGGAAAAAGCAATTCTACATGCAAAGCATTACATTAAGGAAACGGGGATACAAATACAGAAAGGGAAACAGTCCCTGATTGTCTAAGAGTTCACATTCAAATGGGAAAACATAACACAAGAAGGGAACATTGTGACTGGCTGAGAAAACAAATGGGTCAATCCTCTGAGGGTCTTCAAGAGGCAGGCCCTGAGCCTGAGGGAGTCCAGGCTTAAAGCAGTTCAAGGCGGAGAATTGGAAGCAGTTGTAGAGTAGATTCTTGTGCCTACCCATGGAAACCCGGGGAAGAGGTGCCTGGCCCCTCCACTGGCCAGTTCACCTACTCTTCCAGTGGAAGACAATGAATCCTTTGAGGGGCAGAGACACACACTTTAGATGTATAAGAGTAGAGAAAGACCATTACTCACGAGAGGAAACAACTTCAAGGAGTATGAGTCCTTACAATCAAGAAGTGAAGCTCAGGCTATGGAGAGAAGTAAACTCTGGGAAGCCAGAGTGAAGACTTTATCAATAAAAAAAGAACTTCCTGGCCCTGAAGTACTAAGAGTTGTGAGTTGTCTTCGCCACACAAGAACTCTAAATACATACCTCACTATAACTATGCTCTAAGTCTGAGCCCTCTTCATAGTCACTGTGTATATCTGTTGGAAAGAATATTCCAGGGAACAACCTAAGGAGAAATGGTAGAAACACTCTTCTTATTATACCATCTGTCCTTCTTATACCAAGTGCTCTGGTCACACCATCTTAGCAAATGCTTCTACTGACTGACTATTAATGGAAAACACACCAGAGGGACTTTATAAGATACAGTAATTGAAATTGTTCAATTGTTTTTCAGTCATATTTGACCCTTCATGACACGACTTTGGGTTTTCTTGGCAGAGATACCAGAGTGGTTTGCCATTTCTTTTTCTAGTTCATTTGACAGATAAGGAAACTGAGGCAAACAGGGTTAAGTGACTTGCTCAGGGTCACACAGCTAGTACATAACTGAGGTCAGATCTGAACTCTGGTTTTCCTGACTCCAGGCTCAGTGTATGACCCAATGCACCACCTAGTAGAAACAGTCACCTGAGGGGGGTACAAGCTCTGGGAAACCCCCTGAACTCTGATTGAATCTTCTCACTCGATGAGGCATTTACCTGAGGCCATAAGCCTTTCATTATAGCTAGGCCCAAATCTCTTACTCTTACTAACCTAGCCCTCTATTGTCCATCTACTTCCCACCCTTGATCCTATCAAAATATCTATACACAAATCTGATACCCTTAAACTAGCCTAGCTCTCCATTGTCCTTGTATCTCCAGGTAGCCTTCCCACCCAGCTATTTCCCACCCTTAATCTCATTACTAGAGTCTGACCTCATTTGACTCTTCCTCAAGACCCTCCCAAACTCCTCCTCTAGACCACCCCTAGATCCCTCCCACAATCTTTTTAAGATCCATCTTGCCTCCATGAAGACTCATTCTGTGTCACATTATTCTGGCCAGCTTATCTAATACAAGCTCACAGATACCTAGGCTCCTTAAGAGTCAGTCTACCCATTATGGTGAATCTTAAATAAACTTTGCTTTACTTTGGCTGAGAGAAGACTTGAGTCAAATTCATTCAGCAGGATGCCCAGTGTGTTGATATTTTGGGGTTTCAAGCATCCCCAATCTAAACCTTAAACCTCAACACACCCACAAGGTAATCCCTAGAACTCAAAATAGCAGTCACTACCTAGTGACCTAGACTGGGTGTAGGACTGCAAACTGGGGCAAATAACCCAGAGAAAGTGTTAAAATTGATCAAATCTATTTCCACCACAACCATCATCCAAATAAAACCTACACTCTAACTTATCTCACTGTTTTGGTCATGTTATCCATCTGTTCAAAAGGGTTCTCTGTTGAACATGGTTCAACTGGACAGTTCTCTGAAGAAGTTGTGAAAAGATACTAATACACTAGTGGTGAAACCATGAGCTGACTCAAGAGGTCCACAAAACAATCTGGAATTGTGGTAAGAAAGTTACTTAAATATTTACTCACTCTGACCCAGAGTTACACTTTCCTAAGGAAGTTAACAATAAAAATAAAGATTCCACATACAACAAAATATTTGAAGTACTAAAAACTCATCTGTAAATGAGGGAGTTGGACTCAATGGCTTAAAGTTCCTTCCAATTCTAAATCAATTAGGGAACAACTAAGCAAGTTAGGGTACATGAATGTGATGGAATATTACACTTAATTTGAAAAATATTTGGCTAATGCTAAACTGTAAGAAAACTAGTATGTTAATGGGAAGGGAAGACAGAATACAAGTGTGAGGAATGAATAGACAGTAAGAAAGTAGAGGCCAGCAATACGGACAACTTCTTCTAGAAGTCTAGCAATAAAAAAAAAAAAAAAAAAGTAAAGAGAAAGGACAGGAACTTGAGAGAACAGAGCAGAGCTGAAAAAAAGTTCTTTTGCTCAGGGGAGATGAACTTATTTATGGAAGGAAAAGGACTTAATGAATGGAGAGGGATCAAAGTTTTAAGAATGTGAATGATTAATGGAGGAAATTCCTGGAGGAGACAAAAAATGATGAGAATAAGGATAGTAAAAATAATTATAATAATAGATAACATTTACATTGTTCTTTAAGGATCTTATTTGAACTTCATTATAAACCTGTAGCAGGTGCTATTATCCCCTTTTTGAGGATGGGAAAACTAAGGCTGAGAGAATTTAAAAGGCTTATCAACAGTTCCACAGCCAGCAAGTATATGAGAACAGGATTTGAACTAGGTTCTTCCTAACTCTATATCTAGTACTACATCCACTACGCCAAACTGCTTCTCCAGGCAAACAATACAAGTATTGGGATTACCTTGGATGAGAAAAAAAAGTTGACCTTTCCTTTGATAATTTGATCTGAAGTCTTGAAAAGTTTATATAAAATTAGTTTGAGTGGTTATCAAATACAAAAGAGAAGTAGAAAGTGGTATCTCTTCTTGGTAGGATTACCAAACTTATAGAACATCATTTTGGCATCTTGACTTAAAAATCAGAACATCCCATCTAGTACAATACGCCTTTGTAACCTGACTGTCTAATGTGAAAGTATTTGCTCCTTATACTGGACTATAATACCATCGTGGGGGTTGGGAGAAAGGAGGGAAGGGAAATTTGAAACTCAAGGAATTATAGAATTGAATCCTGTAAACTAAACAAACAAATTAAAAAATAAAATAAAGAGAAAACCCTGATATTCTTAAAAAAAAATTAGAACATCTATTATGCCCAAGCATACCCCATCATAAAAGACCATCAGAAAAACCCGATTTTCCTGTGTACAACAGTGTCTAACAAAACTGGTGACCTAAAAGCCCTCACAAGGGATATTTTGTTTTATAGCCTATAATTCATTCTAAGTGATTATATAAAACCTCTTCTGCTTCTTTTCTCTTTGTTTTCTAATCTCCAATCAATGCCACAACTTTCCAAGCTCACTCAACAATTCACGTTCAAGATTTTGATGATTCTTCCGAAAAGGCCCAACTCTTCCTTCCTCTACAAGATCTAAAAAAGAACATCACATCTCAGATTTTGTGAGATATTGCCAAATGCATCCAATCCAATTTAATTTTATGTAATAATCGTCTCTGACAGAATTATGACAATTATTTACTAAAAGAGCTAGGGGAAGTAATAATATATTATGAAAAAGACCTTTTTAGTATGTGTACTAAATCAATTTAATTCAGATTCTTTTTTCTTTATTATTAATCATTATTTTTATTTTATATGCATGAAAAAGAAGTATTTACATGATGAGCAGAAAACAAGTAAAAAACAGCTATTCACAAAGAAAAACATTTACATTTTTCTGAAAGCTGTAACATTTTGAGGATTTGTTCTTCAAACTAACCATTTATCAACATGTCAACTTTACTCTTTTAGTGGAAATAAAATACCCATTTACCTTTTGAGGTTATAGGATTATCAGAAATTGACCACAATGGGCATTTATTTATTACACATAGGACCAATAAAACAATACCTGGTCAAAGACAATTTCAGGTCAGTTGAATTTAGAATAAATTTATATCAATAAAGCTTTAAACAAATGCTAACAAATGAGAAACATCATGGCATAATTTAAAGATGCAGCTTTCCTTCAAGAGGTGAAAAGGATATAGAAAATCATATGTAGGAACATTGAGAAGATAGGACCAACAATTTGGGATATGTCACTAAGGGCTGTTTTTAAATTTAAAACATTAAATTAGAATATGCCTCTTTTAACAAACACTAAAAAACATTCAGTCAAGAAAGTTGAAGGTAAAATTTTGTTGTTAATGTTTTGCTAATTAAAGCAATTTAAAGTATGTATATCTTTATTCTGATAAACCTCACTTTTTTTTTTTTTAGCTAATAACTTGGGGCTGGGTAGGGTTGGGGTGGGGTGGAGAAACTATTTATCAAACTGAACTGTAGATGAGGAGAATGGTATCATGGACACTACACAATTACTGTCTGTTTGGAAATGTGGTTTCTATTCCAAATGACATTCTAGTATTTATTCGGTTCACTAAATGACACTTACAAATCTTCTTTGAGCTTTTATTTCCCAATATATAAATAACATTTTTTAAGACTTATACTTATAGACAATGTAAAGCATCTTAGGAAAACAAGAGCTATCATATAAATACAAAGAACTGTTCATTTGTAGTTCTTCTCTACTTAGGAATGTCATGATGAAAAGAGTGCAGAGATCACATTTATTACCAAAGGGATGAACATTACAAAAATGATAGTCAAAGAAAATGTTTTAGCTAAGATGAAGACCTCTTATAAAAAAAAAAATTACAAAAAAAACCAGGAGCATTTCAGAATGGAACAATTAGTCAATTCACTAGTATTTATATCCAATACCTATAGCTATATCATGATTACAGTTATTATTAAGATAGGTGAGAAAAAGTACCAGAAAACTGATCAGGTTCTCATTGTTTACTAAACTCTTTAGTAAAAGCATTTTCACTCATAAAAGGACTTCACAATCACTAAGAAAGTCTGGCTTTACCAAGTTTAGCAATCTGCTAAGGCCAC
>WOXC01000430.1:10000-67733 GCA_011680675.1 Gymnobelideus leadbeateri | reverse complement strand
AGATGAGTAGAATGTCCTGGAGCCAAGTCACCTCTGTGCTTAGAATTATGTTAGCTATGCTTTAGGAAGGCCACTAGGACAGTGAGAAGGTCCTAAAGGTTGTCCACATATAGGGGCTTCTTCACCTTCCTCAGTCCATGATTCACCTATGGACTTCCCAGATCCTTTCCCTTTCTCCTCCTTCAGAAGCTTAATGCCTTGCTATTTTTGTCTTTATCTTCTCCCAATCAAACCAAAGTTTCTTTTTCTTGTCATTTATATCTTGACAAAGATTTAAATTAATAGGTTAGTCCTTGCTCTAGAGTATTTACATCTTAAGATTGTCTCTGATTAAAGAATGAAAGGCTCATCTTCTATTTTGTTTTGGTTTTTTGGAGGCAATCAGGGTTAAGTGACTTGCCCAGAGTCACACAACTAGTAAGTGTCGGAGGCCAGATTTTAATTCAGGTCCTCCTGATTCCAGAGCTGACACTTTATCCACTGTGCCACTTAGCTGCCCCAAAGGCTCATTTCCTGGTAAGAGAATTTCAGCTCCACTGAGCAGGTAGGAGAGGAAAGGCAGACTCCTGAAGTTGCAAGAGCTTGTCAGGCTTCCTGGTCTATGAGCCCCACACTGCCCACTGAAGACTTCATATGGCACCAAAGGGAAAGGGAATACTAGCAATGGAGTAAAGAGTCAATATTATCTCCTTAAACACTCACAACTGTTTAGGAAAAAATGGCATTTGTGCCCCCAATGAAAAAAAAGGAAAACATACCCAACTGGTAACCTCTTCAACACCGGAGACTGTACCACTGAGGCAGGGCCACTACTCCTGCTGAGGCTGGGCAAAACCAGTGGTGATCGAGGCACTGGCCGTGAAGCTTGGGGGTGATACTCCTCATCAGGAATGACCTCCTCACAGCGGTTACCCCGGAAGCCAGAACGACAGACACATTGCTGGGGCCGACTGCAGGAACCCTTGTTTTGGCATGGTGGCTCACAGACAGCTGGGGAGAGAGAGATTGAGCCATGTAAGTGGGATGGAGCTTTCTTCAACAGTAGCAGTAGTTTGGACCTGCCCTGAGGGGCCAGGAAAACCTTCTACCTTCCAGCTTAAATGAAAGGGGCTCTGGGTCATTGAGCCTCCTTCACACCCCAAGCTAGGTAGCCCCATTCCCACGATTAATCAACTTGCATATGAATGCAAGGAGGTAAATTTGACTTTATAAATATTACTGAGACCTAATGGGATGGAATCCAAAATTATAAATATGGTACTAAAAAGGAATCCCTGATTCAAAAGAAATAGGATAGGTAGGTAAAAGGGGAATGGAAATATTTAAGAAAATATGCCCATGGGAGTCCAGGTACAAGAGGTAGTGCAAAATAGAGAATATTTGGGCAAGAACATTCATGGAGGCAGAAAGATAGCCATATCATCAACAGAGGATACTATAGATCTCTTATATAGAATGAAGAAACAGATAAGGAATTTGGAAAACACATCATGATCTTAGTGCATAGACATGATATAGAAATGATGGGGGGAGGGGGGTAGAGTCAAGACAGAAGAGTGAAAAGTCATAATTGCCAAACCTCCCACAAAACCCTTCCTACACAATAACCATAGAAAACACCAAACAGAATTCTGACTGAGAAAGCCAAGGAAAAAATGAGTCATTTTTTCTAGCCTATAGCAGTTTAAGAAGACAGGAAGAGAGGTCTGTGGACAATGGAATAGGGGCTGGCCAAAAGCAAGGTGATGAGGAAATAGTACCAAGCAGCAGCAGTATCAGTGCCCAGGTATGGTAAGGTGACAAACACATGGTCAGAAAGAGATCCCAGGGGACCCCTGTGCTAGCACTAGGTGATCAGGTGCCATTTGGCAGCTCCATCACTCATTACCCAGTTCCAGAGGATGGTTCTAGGATGAAGAGAAGCAGTCAGAAGGAAGCAGGGGCTGTACCTGGATAGGGAGAAGAGCAAAGACCAGAGGGCAGTGGCCAGGCCTCTACCTGGACCACATCATTTTGAAGACACCAAAAACCTATAGGCTCCCAGAAGAGCTGTTAAAGCAGAAGAACACAATAGACAAAAGCTTAGCTACTCATCCCCCTCAGAGATGAACAGAGCCCAATTCTAATATAAAGTCCAAAGTCAAGATGTAGGTGGAAAAATGATCAAACAAACAAACAAAAAGAACCTGACCACAAAAAAATGCTATTAGGGTGACAGGAAAACTCAAGACAAGCCCAGAAGAAGGCAATGACTTGAAAATGCCTTTAGCAAAGTCTCAAAGAAAAACACAGGTTGTACACAAGCCCAACAAGAATTCCTAGAAGAACTAAAGAAAAAGTTGTTTTTAAAGAGCAAAATATATATATATATATATATTTTTAAATCAAATAATAGTGGTAGAGGAAAACTGAGAAAAGAAATGAGAGCTACACAAGAAAATTATGAAAAGAGAATTAACAGCTGAGTAAAAGAGGTGAACAAAAAATAATAAATAAAAGAATTCCTTAAAAATCAGAATTGGCCAAATAGTAAAAAAAGAGGAACAAAATCTCACTGAAGAACATAACTCCTTAAAATTAGAACTAGTCAAGTGGAAGCTTATGATCCCATCAGACATGATGAAATCATAAAACAAAGTCAAAAGTCTGGAAAAAATATTCTTAAAATTTGAAATATTTCATAGATAAAATTACTAACCTGGAAAATAGATCTAGGAGAGATGATTTAAGAATTGCTAGACTATCTGAAATCCATGATCAAATTAAGATCCTAAACATCATATTTCAAGAAATTATAAAGAAAACTTTCCATACATCTTAGAACCAGAGGACAAAGTAGAAATTGAAAGAATCAACTGGTTAACTTTCTAAAAGAAATCCCCAAATGAAAATTCCCAAGAGTATTATAGCCAAAATCCAGAGTTTCCAATTCAAGGAGAAAATTCTATAAGCAGTCAGAAATAAATAATGCAAATACCATGGAGCCACAGGCAGGATCACACAAGATTTAGCACCTACCACTAAAAAGAAGTGGAATTTCTGAGTTTGGGAGTTTCAGAAGCTGGCCTTGAGAACCACAGGCATATAGGAATCTACTCCAGTTGTTACAGTCAGCCCAGCCTGGAGATTATTTGGAGGAATTATTTGGAATGACCTTCAGGTCCTCCCAGCCTCCCCTACATACCTGTAATGGAAATGCAGATTTGAAGATCTTCCCTGCCCCTAGGCCCTTTGATTGGCTTAAGAGATTTTGATCGACTTAAGTGACTCTGAGAACCTTCTTTAATTTGAAAGTATACTCTGCTCCCTAATAGGCTGAATGTGGTCACATGGAGCCTGTGGTAGGAGGCTTGGTTTTCAGGAATGACCACACCTTGATGCTGTGTGATTGGGCGTGGGTCAAGAGGGTGGTTACATTCTCTGAGCCAGAAGAAGACTATATAATCCCTGATTTGAGGCTTTGCTTTGGGGCTCACTTTAGAAGTGTTGTGTGATTTGACCAGATGAGACTCTGGGCAGCCGTTGAGATTCCCGTCCCCCCACCCCCGGCTTTGAAAACCCAGATATTGATGCTTCCCTCTCTGGTAACTGTGATTTTGTATTGATATAATGGTTGGACAGTTTGGAAGCCTGTCTGTTTGATCTGTCTGTATACTCTGAAGTTCGGGGTGCTGACCTTTTCCCCCTGAACTAGGTAATATATGTTTGTTTGATTAAAGTAAGCTTGTTAACTGATTTTGAGTTGCTTTCCTTTACAAAAGCAGATCTAAGAACCTGTGTTGGCAGCCACTCTGGGGATGCTGGGGTGCTTGCTGCTACAATACCCCAGTATAAACTGGAGTGATTTCATCTTTTTTTTTCTTTTTTTTTTTTTGCTTTTTGGAGGGGGGAGGGCAGGGCAGTTGGGGTTAAGTGACTTGCCCAAGGTGTGTGTCAAGTGTCACAAGCTAGTGTGTCAAGTGTCTGAGGCCAGATTTGAACTCAGGTCCTCCTGACCCCAGGGCCAGTGCTCTATTCACTGTGCCACCTAGCTGCCCTGTGATTTCATCTTTAGAAGTAAACTTGATGGGGCAAATGTGCTGAAAGAACTGAACTAAATTGTGAGCCTAATCTCCTCCCCATCCAGAGACAAAGTGGTATAGAGGGACTTATGCTCCCACCACCAAGGTATTAGAGAATATGTTTATATGTTTGTTCTTAATAAATTTATGAGATAAATAATTCCCTTTATAAAAGTCATCTTAAAATTCCTAACAGAATTGGGTGCTGGTTACTGTCCTCTAACAAATGGGGAGAATCATGAGTAGGGGCATGAACCAATAGCAGAGAAACACCCATCTGTATCTCAGTGTACCCTAGAACCCCAAGAGGAAAGTGTAACTTTCTTGGTCCCTTAGAGAATGGGACCAGAATATACATGCTACCATTAGTTTTACTGAAATGTTTTTTCTTTCTTTTATATTCTTTATTATAAAGGATGATTCTCCATGTAGGTCAAGAGAGAACATGCTGGGAGATGAAGATATTTACAAACAACAGATATCAATTAAAATTTAAGTTATAAAAGGACAATAGAATGAAATCTGAAACCTATGGGACAGTGAGCTTGACTTTGATTCCAGGTAAAATTCTAAAATGTATCATTAGAGGCATAACAAGTGAACATCTTAAAGACGATATGGTGATCACAAAAAGCCAGCCTGGCTTTTTGTAGGTGTAATAGGAATAGGAATCTGAAGATCTTTCCTGCCCCTTAATAAACTTAAGGGAATTTGAAGACCTCCCCTGCTTTGAAAATGAACTCTGCCCCCTAATAGGCTGAATGTAATCATATGGAGCCTGTGGTAGGAGGAGTTTGCTGATGGATGGAGCAGAGCCCACAGGAAGCTGGGAGTCAGAGCCTGCTAGATGGTTGGGAGGACAGTTTGTATCCGAGGGAGGACAAATAGGCTTGTGAGTAAATATTGGTCAAAGATTGGTTTGTGGGAAGGCTAAAGGATGGTGTGGCTCTCTGCTATGTTGTGGTGCATTAACTTCTATGTTGCTTTGATGAATATGGTTTCCTGGTGTTGGGATTTGGTTTTCTGGTATCTGAATAAATGTTTTGCTTCTGTCTTCTATATGGAGAGTCTGTTATATTTTGCAATTGAGCACCATGCAGGTATATTTATAGTGATTGTAGGCGCTGTAAATGTTACATTGGTGCTACAGTAGGTCATGCCTGACCAACCTAATTTAATTTTTTTTTACAACATAACTGATAAACCAAGGGAATATTATAGACAAGAGTCATCTAAGATTCAGCAAAACTTGTCAAAGATTTTCATGAAGTTCCTATATACAAGATGGAAAGATGAGGGTTAAACAATAGGACAATTCAGTGTATTCAAAACCTGACTGAATGTCTAGACCTAAAAGTAGTCAATAATAATTTTATGTCAGCCTGGAAATAGCTCTCTAGTAGAGACCCAGAGAAATACATTTAGCCTGGTATTATTAAACATTTGTGTTAATGGCTGAGATAAAGACGTACTTGACATGCTTGTCCCCAGGCCTTTGATTTTATTGGTATGGAGCACTGCCAGAGGAAGACAGTCCCTCTACTCATACCTTTTCATCAATTTTTAATCTTAGAGATGTGAGAGGTTATTGTACTGTATTTTGTCAAAAACTTTTTCTGCATCTATTGAGATAATCATATGGTTTTTGTTAGTTTTGTTGTTGATATGATCAGTTATGCTGAGAGTTTCCTAATATTGAAGCAGGCCTGCCTTCCTGGTATAAATCCCACCTGATCAAAGTGTATTATTCCATGAGGCAAGTTATAAAGGGCTCTATATGATTCCAGAGGCAGTAGGGAACCACAGGAGCTGTGACAGTCAAACCCATACATTAGCTCTATCACTTTGACAGTTGTCAGTCAATAAACAATTGTTAATCAGCAACTATGCACCAGTCAGTGTGCCAAACACTGTGGACACAAAGAAAGGTAAAAGACAGTCCCTGCTCTGAAGGAGTTCACCATCCGTGGGTAAAGCTGTGGGAGGGATGAATTAGACAGAGGAGAGGTTTGAGGCAATGAGACCTTGCAATTGCTTACCGCATACCCTGGAGAGGAGACAGTGGGGTATAATGGATAGACCAAAATAATGCTAGACATAAAAACAAGCAGACCCGAGTTTGAATTAGGTGTGTGACCTTGGGCAAGTCACTCAGCCTCAGTTTCCTCATTAGTAAAATAGGGATAACAATAACACCCTACCTCAGGGGATTGTTGTGAGGATCAAAATAGCATAATTTAAAGCACTTTACAAAACTTAAACCACTAATCTTTGCTATCATTTAGCTGCTTCAGTTATGTCCAACTTTTCCTGACCTTGTTTTGGGGTTTTCTTGCAAAGATTCTGGAGTGGTTTGCCATTTCCTTCTGTAGCTCATTTTACAGATGAGGAAACTGAGGCAAACACTGTGAAGAGACTTGTCTAGAGTCCTACAGCTAGTAAGTATCTGAAGCCAGATTTGAACTCATGAAACTATTAGCACTGGATCAGTAGTCAGGAGACCAACATCCTCATCTTATTTCTGCCCTAATCGATTGTGTGACCTTGAATCAATCACTAAAGCTTCCTAGGACTCAATTTTGCAAAGAAAGGGTTGACCAGAAGACTTCCCTAGTCTTTTAGAAGGAATCTTCAAGAGAATAGGGGTCTCAAGTCCTTGCTAACCACAACATGGGGCAGATAGCCAGTAGCTAAGAAAAGAAATCCAATTCCCCAACATCCCTCAGCCTTCACTTCCTCTACCCCATGGCAAACAGTAGACCAAATGACAAAGATGCCTTGTGGCTCAGCATCCTGGACCCCGGGTTCTATGTTTCTGGCCTGAGGCCAAGACTCCATCTCCATACACCAGGCAAACTTTCTCCTCATTGTATTCAGCTTTCTCTAGTGGCCACTAGACCTCTCCCGCCCATAAATTCCTCTCTCCTGCATGTTCCTAATTACAAACCATCCAATCAGAATCACATGAGAACACTGCCCCTCACTACCTTGCCAAGCTCAAGTGTGCTGCCAACTGGTCAGGAGCCAATATACTTAAGTGCACGCAGGGGTGAAAAACACCCACCCCTATCCCTGCCTCCTCTGACCCAGCTCAATGTTAATGTTCAGATTTAAATCAAAGAGCACATTAAACTGGACCTCCTAGAGAAGGTTTAATGTCCCCAGATCAGTCCAAATTCCCAGGGAACCTAAAAGGGGAATATAGCTTAACAATGATGACCTTTCCGGTCATTCTAGAGTGGAAGGGCCTCTGGGACCATCCAAGTCCAGACTCTTCTAAGATCTTAGTCTAAAATTCCCCCACCAAGTCTCTAAGGAGAACATCATTCTAGTCTTCCTTTTCCCTCCAACTTGTCCTATGCATTGATATGAGCTCAATTTTCTCAAGATACTATTTTATGCTCAAAAATCTTCAAAAACTCCTCATTGCTTAGCAGGATGAAGCCCAAGTCCTTAGGTTGGCATTTGAGGCCCTCTCCAATCTAGCTCCTACCTTTCTTTCCAGTCAAATGTACTCCACTAAACTCTCCAATCCTGCCAAATCAGTTTACTCATTGTTTCCCAATTATATCCTGTGGATTTTCACTTTCTAGCCTTTGCCCATAATGCTTCCCCTGCCTAGAATATCCTCACTCTTCATTATTTTTCTAAATCTTAATTCAAGGTCCAACTCAATTCTCACTTCTGCCATGAAAATTTCTTTGACCATACCAGCTCTAAACAATAAAAGTTCTATCCTCTGAATGCTTCACTCTAGTTAGCATTTGGCATATGCTGTTTTATTTTGTCAATTATCACTTCATGAATTTGTCCTTTACTTTCAACTATGGATCACAGGTCCATAGAGATTACATATCTGCCTCTCTGTATCCTAAGCACCCAGAATGATGCCCTATATGCCTATTCCTGAGGCAAGTCACTTATCCTTTCTGGGCCTGAGTTTTTTCTCTTTTTTTTTGGAGGAAAGGCAGGGCAATTGGAGTTAAGTGACTTGCCCAAGGCCACACAGCTAGTTTTTTGTGTTGTGTCTGAGGCTGGATTTGAACTCAGATCCTCCTGGCTCCAGGGCTGGTGCTCTATTCATTGCACCACCTAGCCACCCCTGTGGTCTCAGTTTTTTTCATCCATCATATGGCTTAGACCAGATGGCCTCTAAGGTCCCTTCCAGTTCTAAATGTGTATTAGTGGCCAAGTTAGGAGGAAACTCAGAAAATAACAGTGCTCACCACAAGGTCCTCAATAGCAATCCATTTCCAGGTTATAGGCCTAGGCAACCTTCTCCACTCTCACTCCCATCCCTTGAGAAGCCTGCTTTCCATTCTGCAGAGAATTTAGATAAATAAGCCATTTTAGAGACTCCTAACCCCAAATGTTTACCCAAACACAAAATCCAACAACTCTATTTTCCATGGATTCTGTCTCTCAAATCAAATTAACCCTTTTGCTGCTCACTTCCAGCACCAACTACCCCTGTCCTGTACTGCAGAAACAGTCACCTATTGGAGACCACAAATAGCCAGCCCAAAATATGATCATCAGGCCAAACGGTATAGCAGATGTGTCCCAGAAGCAAATCTTAGTCCTCCTCTTCTTCCTCCCACTCTTCCTCCTTCCCTGTGACCAGGTGGCCAGTTTTCAGAGTCACACTTCCTAACATTCATCTTTCTCCAAAGAGGCCCTTTATAAGCTGGTCTTGCCTTTGACAGTGAGACCATTAGCTCTCAATAGAACCAAGTCCCTCCCTCCACCAGTACCTACTCTATGGACTGCATTATGCAACCTCAATCCTAATTCTAAACTAATATTGTTTTCTGGATGTTTTATGTGTTATTCATACCTCTTGAAACTAGATTATAAGCCTTCTTGAGGGCAAAGACAATGTCATACTTAATTCATATTCCCAGAGCACAATGAAGTACAGGGACATGTAGTACTAACTACTACTACTACTACTACTACTACTACTACTACGACTACTACTACTACTAACTAGCATTTATATAGTAATTTAAGGTTTACAAACCCTTTACAAATGTTATCTCATTTTCTCTTCAGCAACAACCATGGTAGGTTGGTGCTAATATTAACCCATTTTATAGATGAGGAAAATGAGGTAACAGTAGTTAAATGACTTGTCCGGGGTCACACAACTAGTAAGTATCTGAGTCAGAATTTGAACTCAGGTCTTCCTGATCCCACATATAAAATTTTATCCCTTGTAAGACTTATCTTGATTTATGGTCATCAATAACAAAAATATTTATCAAAATCTCCTTTGCCCTCATATCTAGCCACCAGAAGGGTATAAGGGTAGGGGTTTTTTGGTGGGGAGAGGTTTGGGGGAAGGGATAAGGGTTGATTTTCACCAAGTAGAATTCACATGCACTACTTTCCCTGCTAAAAGACAACATGGAACATGACTCCCTAGACCAGCACGGGAAATTGCAAGGCATTCAAACAAGTGGAGCCCTGGCATAACCTCCCTCTGACCACGTGCAAATTTTGGTCTCCAACCATTCATTACTTGAGTTATTTCTGAATACTCTTCTTTCTCCATCACTCCCCCCTCCTGCACCCCAACAGGGCACTCGATGGAAGCTGAAAACAAGGGACGTTTTCGGAATCAGCTGCACAACTAGAGGAGAAAGGAATAAAGCCCCTGAAATTACTTTTAAAGCAGAAACGTAATAACCTTCCTCCCCTCCCCCATCCTCTTCTTTACATAACTCTAAAGCAGCTGAATATGATTTTACTCAGACTTTCCACACAAAGCCTTTACCTTCGGGAAGAGCCCAAATTCAGAACCCACTGTCCCAGAGAGATTTTGGAAGCAGCTTCTCACTAGGGAAAAGCTTCTCCCATAAGCCCCTCAAGTTCTTCTGGGGCAAACAAGAGGGGGAGACAGCTTTCAAGACCTCTTTTTCTCACCTGGATAGGACAGGGCACCCAATTATCAGTACTAGATGTGGAGTCCGTGAAGTGAGGAGGACAGAAAAGGATCTCATAGGACATAGATTTAGAAGCCAAACCTTGTAGAAAGGACTTTAGAGGGGAGGGGAAGAAAGTTGCTATCAAGACATAATAGACAGTTTCCTAACTCCAGAAGGATGGTTGAAAATAGTTCAGCAATGCTATTTTTATTGTCACCTCCTCTCTCTTGGTCTGCCCATTTTCTCTTTCCTTCAGATAGATGATAGACAGACAAAGATAGATGGATAGATAAATGATAGAGGATATAGGCAATAATAGATGATAGACACACAGATAGATGAGAGAAAAAAGATCATGATATTGATGATAGATAGACAGAAAGACAGAGATAGATAATGATAGTATGATATAGATGATAGGCAAATAGATAATTTATCAAGTGTGTTATATTCCAGGCATTGTACTAAATTCTGAGTATACAAATACAATCAAACAAGGTAGTTCCTGCCCTTGAGAAGCTTACATTCTAGTGGGGAAGATAATACATAAAGGGAAGTGGAGGGGGGGGGGGGGAAGGAGAGTACAAAGAGGTCTGGAAAGTGCTGGGGGGCTGAGTAAAATAAGGCCAAAGCTGGCCTATCAGAGTGGAAGGTGGTTCCAGAGATAGAGTTCCCTTTTCTGGTGGGGAGAATGTGGGGAAAGCAGCCTGAACTCAGGACAGTGTTGAGGTCAAGGTGGCTCTCTTAGGACTCTTGCTTCTCCTTTATCTAATTCATAGGTAGTTGAGATATCTTCCTAGTGATGGCATTGGTCCTCTTCAAGAAGGAGGAACAAATAACAACTCTGAGACATGAAACTTAAATTTTTAACAGGTTCTCTTCCTCCAGGCCTCTTCCTGCTGCTCCCCACCCTAAGTCACCATGACTCCATACACCTGCCCTGGTGTTGTACAGGTTGGTGATAAAGCTCTGAGCCCCTTGTGAAACACCAAGGATTCCCTCATCCATGCCAGGGTCCAGGCCTCACTTTGGCCAGAGCCTTGCTGCACTTTCAGATCAGATGGCACCATTCTTTAGTCACATCTATGGGATCTTTCCTCTGCTGTTTAAAGTTTGATGGCATGGAAGCTGCTTCATACTTATCTCCAAGTAGCTTCCTGGGGACCCTCCCCCAAGTCATCCTTTGTTTTCCACTGGAAAACTTCTGTGGCCCAGTGGAAAGAGGGCTAAATTTATAGTCAAAGGACCTGGATTGAAATCTCAGTTCTACCACTCACCTCATTTGTGTGTCCTTGGATAAGTCACCTAACTTCTAGGGGCCTCAATTTCTGAATCTTTAAAATGAGGGAATTTGGGCGGCTAGGTGGCGCAGTGAGTAGAGCTTTGGCCCTGGAGTCAGAAGGACCTGAGTTCGGATCCGGCCTCAGACACACACAAACAAAAACCTAGCTGTGTGACCTTGGGCAAGTTACTTAACCCCAATTGCCCTCCAAAAAAAAAAAGCAAATAAAATAAAATGAGGGAATTTGACTAATATTCCTCCTATCTCTAAATCTGTGACCCTCTGGAGGCAGACTTCGGACAAGTCACTTACCACAGGCGTAAGTTTCTTCATATGTAAAATGAAGGGAATGAAGTACATTAATCCCAACTTCCGACCCAGCAGCAAGATCCTAATCTCATTCTCCTCCTTACACACACACACACACACACACACACACACACACACACACACACACACAGTGGAGACTACCATTAACCCTCCCTCACCCCAAATTCTTCTTTGGGCTTCTATCTTGAAGGACCTAGCCAATATATGGCACAGCTACGGGTTTATGGGAGAAAGTCACTATCAGATTGCAGGGCCACCCCCCAGCCCCCCACTCCCACCACTACAAAGAGGGCAGCACCTTGGGAAGGACTGGAAACAGTGTTCAGGGTTTAGGGCTAGCCAAAAGCCCGGCTCCAAAATAGCAGTTGTGTTCACATAAAAGCCTCTAATGAGAGAAAGATGCCGTTCCTGGCCCCGCAAGCACTTTGCAGACTCGGTCTGGCAGGCTGCATCGGCCTCTACCGTTTGGCGGCGGGAGGAGGGAAGGAAGGGGAGGGTGTGAGTCAGACCTTGGCCCCCCGCTCCCGAACATGGCCTCCACTGCAGGAGAGTAATTGCATTAACAAATGTTGAGATGTTGTAGCCGCTGGGAGGCCTTGAGGCAGGCGGGGAGCAGCCCATTCCCACTGATGGGAATGCTTTGGAAGCTGCTCCTAACCCGAATCTCAGTTCTTAGAGAAACCTCCATAGACACTTCCCCCTCCCCCATTTTGTTGTTCAGTCATTCTCAGTTGTCTCCAATTCTTCATAACTCCATTTGGGGTTTTCTTGGCAGAAATACTGGAGTGGTTTGCCATTTCCTTCTTAAGATCATTTTACAAAGAGGAAAGTGTGGCAAACAGGGTGAAGTGACCTGCCCAGGGGCACACAGCGAGGAAGTGTTTGGGGAGCAAATTCCATCTCTTAAGTAGACGGATTCAGAGCAGCAGAGTTTCCCCACCGTCCTCATCTTCAGTCATAGGATCTGAGATCTAGAAGTGGAAGGAATCTTAGAGGCCATCATTTTAGAGATGGGGAAACTGAGGCCCAAGGAATCTAAGCGATTTGCCCAAAATCGCACAAAAAGTAAGCATCAGAGATAGCACTTGAATCCATGTCCTCTGATTTCCCTTGAGCTCCATTGAGCCCTTGTGTCCTAAGTAACCTCAGGAGTGTGGGAAAGGACTGGGACTTGGGATCTGCATCCTAGAGCCTGTTGCTTCTCCTTGGGCAGAGAGGACAGAGCTCCTTGGCTGGCAGAGGGCTGCCAAGCTTTAGAGCCACAGAATCTGACTGCTGCCCAGGCAGAAGGGTTAAGGGAAGGAAGCCAGATGAAGTCACACATTCAACTTGAAGGCAGCCTGGGCCAGTGGAGAGAACACTGGATCTGGAGTCAGAGGACCGGGGTTTGAATTCTGCCTATGTGACCTCTGTCAAGTCTCTTTACAAGTCTGGGCCTTGGTTTCCTCACCCGTAAAACAAGAGGATTGGAGGAGCTGGTGTATGAGGTCTCTCCCGGCTCTAAAGGTATAGTTCTATGGACTAACGCACAGTCTCTAAATCCCACAGAGCTCAGACACACAGGAATGGCCAAACCTACTACCCCAATATAAGCCAGGAGAAGCAGCAGAAAGATCTGTCCCTAACAAGCATTTGAGACAGGAGGCCAGAAGAAAGCTATATCTACATTATAAAATCCCAAGGACTAACAGGAGTCCATAGAGAAGACAGCATACCTATATCCTGCTCCTTATGGGATCCAAGGTCCAGGACCACACTTCCTTTCCTGGCCTGGTCCCTACTGCAGGAAATTTGTTATTTGGTCATTTTAGTCACATCTAACTCTTTGTGACCCCATTTGGGGTTTTTTGGCAAAGATTCTGGAGTTTGCCATTTCCTTCTGCAGCTCATTTTAAAGATGAGGAAACTGAGGTAAACAGGGTTAAGTGACTTGCTAAGGACTGTTGTAAATGTCTGAGGTCAAATTTGAACTCAGGTCTTCCTGACTCCAGGCCCAGTCCTCTACTCACTGCTCCGTCTAGCTGCCTACTGAAGGAAATGCTCACCCCTCTTAGCCATTTCCCCACCATCCCAACCATCCCATACATGTACATGTGTATGTGTGTATGTGTATTTGT
Organism: Gymnobelideus leadbeateri; assembly: GCA_011680675.1. Lineage (NCBI taxonomy): Eukaryota > Metazoa > Chordata > Mammalia > Diprotodontia > Petauridae > Gymnobelideus > Gymnobelideus leadbeateri. The sequence continues at coordinate 54,013 of WOXC01000430.1, read as the reverse complement.
ATATGTATGTGCATATATGTATGTGTATATTGTTGAGAGAGAAGAGCAGAGACAGAGAAAGAAACAGCTGTTTGTCTTTAGTCTTATAGACTCCAAAGCTATTCGTATGTAGACTTCAGGCAACATCGTGGAAAGACCATTGGCCTTGGAATCGAAGGACCTGAGTCCAAATTGTGCCTCTAATACTTAAACTTTGGTAAATCACTTAATGTCCCTAGCCTCAGTTTCCTCATCTGCAAAGTGGAAGCAGAAAGATTTAGTGGTTTCTTAGGCCCTTTCAACCCTAAATCTATGACTCTCCCCGCCCCCCCAATCATTTCAGTTATCTCCCCCTAGAAGTATTCCCATGGAACAATTTTCCAATAGATATGACACAAGCATAGGAACTGGACCTGAGGTTTTATTGGTATGAAGATTATACTAATAAAAGTTGCCACCTTTTCTGCAACTTCTGGACTTAAAGAGTTGCCTGGAGCACTGAGAAGTTTAAATGACTTGGCCAGGGTCATACAGCCAGAATATACCAGAAGCAGGACTTGAAAGCAGGGATTCCTCACTCTCTGGTATAGAGAGACCAACTCTCTACACTAAATTGTTCTGGGTTGCCTCTCATCTAGTCAAGTAGAAAGCTGTTCCCAGAAAAGCTTGAGGATTTGAGGAAGAGGTCCCCCCCCTCAGAATAGTCTGAACCTCATTAAATTGGGCCCTCCAGTTGCCAAAATCCCAGGCACTTCTTGGGAATCCTGAATCAGTTCAGAGAATATTGGACCAAGATCCCTCCTAACAAGTTGCAGGGGATCTGTCTGATGCAAAATTCTCCCAGTGAAGCCAGTCCCTCTCAGTACAGCAACCAGAGCCCAAAAATTCCCAGGGAAATTCTTTATATTCCATCCACTAACAGGCACAAGAACACCCCAGTATAGGAGGAGGGGGAAGAGACCCCCATGAAGTCTGGAAGTCCTTCCAAAAGCAACAGTTATAAACAGTACATTGCTCTCCCCTTCTACCTCCATCCCAGTCCACCCATAACCCATTAGCCTTTCCCCACCTCAGAGTCATATTCAGCAGGCTCAACAGTCAGCTGTCTCTACAGGCACACAAACACATAAATCTCCCTCCAGAGCTGGCAAAGTCACAGAGAGAAAGACAGATACAAAGACCCAGAGAAGGAGAGCGAGGTCCAAATGGAGAGACACCATGGGGTTGGTCAAGGAAAGATCTGGAGTACCATCATCTACACCTGCAGCGGGGAAATGAAAGTTGGGGGTATAGGGAAGGAGGCCAAGGTAAGTGGGTACACAGACAAATGGGAAGAGAGGACAGACCAATATGTTAAAGTGACTTTGGTCTTTAAGAAAGGAACTCTTCTGGAGAAAGAACTTGGCTATGGATAGTATCAGTGAGCACTCAGTCGTCTCCATCTTCTCTAATGCTCAGTTGGTCTTATTAGTGAGGTACTTGGACAGGGCTAGGTTAAGAGCTCACCATTCCATGGTGTTTAAAATTTGAGGGGGGTGGGTGGGAGGATTTGAGCCAGACCCCATTTTATAGGGGGGAGCTTCATACACAGCTCCATAACACACACACCCTTGGGAGTCACCCCACATGTGTGGAACTGGCATGAAGGAATCATTAACATTCCCAAGCAATGGGAGTCTCCTTCTAACCCCAAAGAGCAATTGGGAGGAGGTGGGGTGGGGAGAAGGAAGCAGCAATGGGACATGAGGAGGCTAGAGAGGCAGCTGACAGGGCATGGAGCCAAGAGCCCTACATTTTAAGGCACTCAGGACATAACCAGTTAGTCTTGGGCAAGTGCTCCAACCCCCACGTGTTTCCCATTAGGCTCATTAGCAGCAAAATAGCAACAAGCAAACAGCATCAGGATCAGCTAATTAGAAAATATTCCACCAGTGTACAAGTGGACTACAAGTGGGAAACCGTATACAGAGATGACGCCTACAGGCAATTGTGTCCAGTAGAGCTGCCAGGCTCCAAATCTAGAGTCAGGGTTGGCAAGAGGAGACGTGAAGGTAAGAAGAATGGGAAGAGAAGAGAAGGGTCATAAAGGGAGTTATTAGGAGAAGTGAATCTGTTGGCAACAATTGGCAAGTATCACCCTACAGGGGTTCAGTCAAACAGCTGTACACACGTGTGTGTACACACACACACACGCACACATGCACACATTATTGCCAACATTCTGCAGTCACCAAAACAGTATTTCCAGTGCTGAAAATTCATTATGGCAAAACTAGAAAATTGCAAGCATATAGTGAGAATTTCTCTGGGACTCAAATGCCCAGCAGGAGGGTCAGGCATGGATGGACCCATCTATGGACAAGGAAAGTTGGAAGAAGTCCTGCTCCTATCAAAGCCAAGGCATACTCTTACTTCTTCATCTCATCTCCTAGCACTGCCCCATTTCACAGTCAAACTGTCCTTTCCTTTCCCCCTCTTTTTTTTTTTTGGAGGGAGGAAGGCAAGGCAATTTAGGTTAAGTGACTTGCCCAAGGTCTCACAGCTAGTGTGTCCAGTGACTGGATTTGAACTCAGGTTCTCCTGACACCAGGGCCAGTGCTCTATTCACTGAGCCACCTAGCTGCCCCCAAACTGTCTTTCCACAGGGCTCTTTTGTCAGGTAGGGTCAAAGTGACTTTACCAACTCACCTCTTTATCATGTTGCAGTAGAAAGAGCACCGGATAGTGTCAGAGAGTATAGGTTTGAGCCTTTACTTTGTTACTTGCCACATTTATAACCTTGGGCAAATCCCTTTGCTCCTCTACCCTAGATTCCTTCATTTTTAAAATGAGAAGACTAGACTAGCTGGCCTCCAAGGTCCCTTCCAGCTCCAGAGCCCTGATCTTTTTTCCATGACTCGTTGGTCTCTCCATTCCCTAGGTCTCCTGAATCTACTAAGACTTTTGTCTTCCTATGATTAGCCCCAAGCACCTTTCCCCCTTTTCACATTACCTGGGTAGGGGCAGAGAAGGCAAAAGAAAACAGATACGGCAGGAGATGATAGTCAAGAAGCAGAACAATTCCCATGTCCCCATGCAATAAGGAGCCAATATTAAAAAAAAAAAAAAAAACAAGCAACAGCATGATGCCTGAATTTGTTATCAAAAATTGAAGCAAAATGAAAAGATTTTATTGAAAGACTTTTAAGAGAACATTGGAGAAATTTGAAACAGGGATTTAATAACTATGTGTAACAAATTTAACAGGAGATAGCTCCACTGAAGAAGAAACTAGAAAGTGAAATAGAGTGAAGACCTATGTCGACAAGAAATGAAACAAGGCATAGCCTTGATACAAAAGAACTATTAAAATACACCACCCTCAGAACAGTTACACTGAACAATAGTTTCAGAATATGGAAGCCCAGCTTGCTTCCCATTCAGCCCAGAAAGCTCCTTGCCCCAGGGCAGTGAAGCAGACATTTCATCTAGAAGTCCAATAATTTTGTTGAGGAGTGAAGAGGTTACCAAATCAGGCAAGGCAGGAAGGGCTAATTTTTTTTTTTTTTGCTTTTTGGAGGGCAATTGGGGTTAAGTAACTTGCCCAAGGTCACACAGCTAGGTTTTCATTTGTGTGTGCGTTAAGTGTCTGAGGCTGGATCCGAACTCAGGTCCTTCTGATTCCAGGGCTGACGCTGTACTGACTGCGCCACCTAGCCACCCCAAGAAGGGCTAATTTTAAGAGGCATTATCTTTATTGCCTAGAATCTCAGTGATTGAAGCCTCTAGTGTAATGAAACAAGCCACAGAAGTTAGAAACGCTGTCAGTGAGTTTATAACATCAATCAATTTGGATAGAGATATAGAAAGAGCAATATGTAAAAATAGAAATAGAACTCTTCAGAAATTCATATTAAATAAGTTAAATTATAAAGTTGCTTATTCTATTATTACTATTAGAGGCAGCTTGGTGGCTCAGTGGATAGAGCACTGGGTTTGGAGTCAGGAAGATCTGAGATCAAATCTAGCCTTAGATACTTACTTGCTGTGTGACCCTGGACAAGTCACTTAACCTCTGTTTGCCTTAATCCACTGAAAAAGGAAATGGCAAACCATTCCATTATCTTTACTAAGAAAATCCCATGTACAGCACTGGCCTGCTTTGGTCCATGGATTCATGAAGAATTGGACATGACTAAACAATAATAAATTATTATTACTACTAGTGTTGTATTTTTTTTATTTAAAAACCAGTCAAATGGCATTTTGCATTGTATGTGTATTTTAATATCAGTATTATAAAAATACAGATTTGGTATACTTCCAAATTATTTTCAGGGCATTGAAAACTTTTGACTGCAAGGAGAAATGTAACACCCATTTCAAAGGCCTTTCTTACAAATGCCATAGTTACTGGTACTATACTACAAGCGCCAAATAGAATGTTTAATACTTGGCAGTTGAAGTTGGAAGCTTATTGAAAAACTGAGAAAACGGTTAATGGAGATAGCTTGAGAGAAACTGTGGAGAATTCAGAAAGAAGATGAGAAAAAACTTCTTAGGAGAACTGTTGACTGTATTTTATGAAGAAATATTATAAAAAGAATTTATGAGAAAAACAGTTAAGAGTAATGGCTTGAGATAAGATGAAGACACTAGTCTTGTTATGGCTGGAGAGAAACTGGAGAAAACAGAGAAAAATAACATGGAGGGATCTTCTTTCCTGATAAAGCTACTTTAACCCTTTTCTTATAAAGAAGATGAGAAGGATTATTGAGGAGAGATTTTACTTGTTACTTTAAATAAATTTAATGGTACAACTGTGTTCCCAGAGACAAGGAGAAGTCATCAGCAATTAGAGTGATGGTTAGAGGTCACTCTGGCATTCGCACAGCTGAAACATAAAGAATTATTTATATCTTTGTGATATTATTGATTATATTGTTAATAAATTATATAGCCAGGAGCTTTTAGATTCATTTAATCCTAGGAGATATATCACGGTGTGTGTGTGTGTGTGTGTGTGTGTGTGTGTGTGTGTGTGTGTGTGTGTGCGCACGTGTGCGTGTGGATATTTTCTCAATAAAGTATGAGGCAAGGTCCTCAAGTGAAAGAATGGGAAAAAAGGAAGGTAAGGAGGTTTGAGGAAATAAGAAATAAGAAAAGGTTTAGAATAGACTCCATGGGGAATGGGATAGGAATCAATTAGGAAAGAGTAAAAGGATTTCCTTGCTGTAGTTAGGGCCCAGTTGAGGTTGTATATATTACAAAGTACAGTAGATTTGAAGTGAGAGAACCCGAGTTAGAATTCTACCTAGTGCCTATGTGACAATCTCTCTGGACCTCAGTTTTCTTTCCTCAGACTTTGCCCTATTCATTCCTCCCCTCCCATCTACCCTAACCTTGCCCCTCCAATCTTGAGGGCATTTTTTTTAGCAGCAGTTCCAAAGTAAGAATGGTCAAGAAGTCCATAATGACAACAACTCATTTGTTTTAAAGTTTGCAAAGCATTCTCTTCACAATAACACTAGGATGTAAGGTTTTTTTGAGGATTATCATCTTTTAAAGATGAGGAAATAGGCACAGAGCAGTTAATGAATTTATCTAGGGTTGCCCAGCCCAATAAGAGTCAGAATCAGCACTTGAATTCTGGTCAGTGCCCATGATCAGGACACTTTAGCTACATAGATGCTTCCTCCTGCCTCCCTGTAGAGTGAGTTAAAACAATGTCCATCTTTCATAGGTTACAAGGGAACAACAGACGTCTGAGGAAGGACTGCCCAGGAAATCTGGGTGTAAGCCAGTTCTGGAAGCCTAGAAACAAGAACTTGAAAAGCACCTGACCAGAGGGATCACACAAGGATGGTAAGTACTAAAGGTGAAACTATAATCTTAGGACTTTGGGGGCCTTTTAAAACATAACTGCTAATGTATACTAAATTTATTATTGTTATGTTTATTTACCTTATCATTATATCCATGTCACTTTAAAGCAACGGCATCTGTAGTCAAGTATTTTTATAGAATAAATGATTATATCATTGGAAAAAGCATACAAGTAAGAATGTAATATGCATATTCATTTTCTCAATTGAAAACATTTAAAAATGTACCCTTCCTACCCCACCCCCATTAATTCCTTTGGAAGGGGGTGGGAAGTGAAGTACAAGGAGAAAGTTAAGGAGCACAGTTTTCCCACAGGCTCAGGAATGCCCTGCTTGGAAGATTTGAGGTCAACTCACGTTTGATGCACTGGTTGGTACTGTTGGCAGTTGTCCATCCTGGGCAGCACCGTCCCCCGCAGACGTTCCTCCTGCATGACCACAATAGCATTAGGAGAAAGACACTCATGGAATATCTTCCTGAGGCCAGTACTCAGTTTAGAATAATCCATATCCCTTTTCCATGACTGTTCTAAAGCAGTATACCTTTGGCCTATTTGGGGTTTATCAGTCAAGTTTTACCCATAGTACACTGCATAAGGGCATCATGTTGGTGGAAGCTGGGAAAGGAAGGTGAGATAGCAGTAAAAACCATGATCTGAATCTTAGAGATGTTTATAATTTAAGTTAACATATAAACAAAGACACTATGTGTTAATTGTTTTAAACTAAAAGTTTGGCAAAGCTGGTGCTAAAGTAAGTAGGTTGACTCATACGAGATATACAGGAGCAGAGAATGGTTTTTTGATTCATCACTTCTGTTGGGTATCAGAGACCAAGGGGCTCTCCCTCTGCACTCTGCCTGGGCTCTTAGTTCTAAAGTATTGGGAACCAATGTCACTCACTGTGCAGAATAGTGGTACAACTATGTCTATACTTGAGGAAAAATCACTTTGGCAGCTGAGTGGAAGAAAAAATAAGAGAGAGCTGAGGCCGAGACCTTTCAGGAGGCTATTACAATAATCCGGGCAAGATAAAAAGAAAACCTGAACGGGTTGTAGTTCTTTAAGTGGAGAGAAGAGGACATAGAGGAGAGATGGACAAAGAGTTGGGCCCACATTCCAATAAGAGGAAGGAAGGAAGCAGAGAGGGAGGGAGAGAGGAAAGGAAAGGAAAGAAAAGGAAAGGAGAGGAAAGAAAAGGAAGGGAAGGGAAGGAGAGAGGCAGGAAGGATGAAGGAAATGAGTGAAGGTAGGAAAGAGGGAGGGAAAGAAAGAGGGGGTCAATCTTATGGAAATGAATGTCAAAAACTAAAAATAAATAAATAAATCCTGAGGAAAAATGAAAGAGAGGGGAAGAAGGAAAGAAAGATTTATGAAGTACCTACTATGGGTCAAGCACTGTGTTAAATCCTTTACAAAAATCTCATTTGATCCTCACAACAACCTTGGGAAGTAAATACTATTATTTTCCCCATTTTACAGATGAGAAGACTGAGGCAGACAGAAATAGGTGACTTGCCAACCATTGCGGAGCTAGCAAAGTAAGCACCTGAATTCAGGTTTAAATCTTCCTTGACTCCAGGCTTCTTCAGGAGAAAGAGAGCTATCCAGATTGACTGGGAAATGATAGAGTTCTTTTACCACAAATTTCTCCTCCAAACAAAAGCTCACCATTTTAATATCAATATTCAAACAGGGCTATAGTATGGCCATGAGACATGGAGCATGGCAGTCTGAAGAACTGAAAATCATCCGGATAGAAACAAAAAGGCACATGATGAGTATGAATTAACTACAACACATTACAAACAGGGAATTCTGAAAGAAAGGTAGGATAAAGGATATAATCTAAGAAATGTACAAGGGGAACAGAAGGCTGGTTGGTCACATGGCAAAAACAAGCCCATGTGATCCATTGCTATATATATAATATATATATTAACTTCTCTTGATATATATATATATATATATATATATATATATATATATATATATATAAATATCAAGAGAAGTTAAGTAAGGTCCCAGTATGTTGGATAGACCCTGTGGTGATTGTATCACATGAATCACACAGAATGGGCAGATAAGGACGGGTTATGATCTGCATTGGTGTAAGGAATCACTAAATTGATAACATCACAAATCCATTTGAGGAAGCACTCTGAACCAGGGAGCAAATGCCACGTAGGCAAATGGTTCCTTGATTTTGGCCTTGCTATGTGGGAGAAGGGATTATTCTAAAACAGGACTAAATCCCTAAAACCCAGGGCTGGGCTAGAGGCCCTAGCATTGCTTAGGTCAAGAGAAGTTCCCACAGGGCAAGGAGTTCTTAACGTTTTTATGTCATATATACCCATTGGTTAGATGCACAAAATAAACCTAGGTATTCCTTTGGAAGGTTGGTGAAGCCTATGGACCCCTCTTCCAAATAATTATTTTTTAAATGCATAAAATAAAGTATGTAAGATTACAAGGAAATCAAAGTATTAGATATAAGTTCACAGGTTAAGAACCCCTGCCCTAAGGTCTCTTTGGTCTTCATTTGTCCAGGGTCAAACTGGCCTTTGTTTTCACCAGTGATCATCATCAATAGTCATTTCTGAGTGTCATGCTATAAGTATGGCTTAGGGATCTAGGGGAGATTCATTAGGACTTTCAACCTCAGGTAGTCAACTTGATAAAGGGTTTCTAAGGCAAGTATATTTCATAGCTGTAGAATATAAGTGCTATCCAGACTTAGCAAGGATAGAGTGTTTAAGTGACTGGATGAGTAAATGCTTTATAATGAAACTTTTCCTGATTTCTCTAGCTGCTAGTGTCCCCCTTATTCCACCCATCCACCCAATTACCTTATACTTGGCACATAGTATACACTTATAAAATGTTTATTGACTGATTAATGCTTTGAGATCGGTAACTGGCAGAAGGTACACCACGAATATGCCTCCTAGATTTGGAGCAAACTTCCTACAAAGGCATTAGACATTCACTATAAAGGGCCACAATTCCAAAAGCCCGAAATGGGTGGAAGAATTATCTCAGATGTTCAGGGATATAAGATATAGAAGAAGCAATGGAGGAGTGAAGATTGAAGAAGTACAGATTTCAGAGGGGAAGAAAAATGGGGTGAACAGATGGAATGAAGAATAAGACCATGTGCAAAGGAGTAGAAAGGGCCTGCATGTGCACATTATGGAGGGACTATGTGATGTGAAGGTTAACAAAGAAGCTCAGGTCTCTCCTGTCCTCCAACCTGTTCGGGATACAAGAGAGCTGAGAAGATGAAGGAATCAGAAGTGAGGATGAGGTTAGAATTATCAGGGGGCTGACTAGAACTAGAGATACTTAGACTGGAACCAGAAATGGGGAAGCCTGTACTAGAAAAGGGGAGGCTAAGAGCTTAGCAGTACATAGACTAGCATTAGATGTGAGGAGTCTAGAGTGTCCAGAAGGGGAGAGCTGAGACTGGTGGCCATTTTTAAACCTCTGTGGACAGCTTGGGGGGAGCATCTGGTCCCACTTAGGAGTTTGTTTGACATTTGAGTGGACCCCAAAGCCTGTGTGGTTTTTGGAGCCTCACAAAGAATTCAAAATAAATTCTTTTGGCTTAAAAAAAAACTGAGGCCCATTCCTGGCCTTCTGAACCAACATTAAGGGGAGCTGCCACCCAGGGAGCTCCAGGAATGTCCCCTACAGTCAAGTCACCCCTCTGGCCCATGGCTCAACCTTCCTGGATCAGACATCTCTAGCACCAGCCTCTTCCAGAAGTCTCCCCTGCCCTTTGGCACTCTTCTTTCATCACCAAGACCTATTCCAGGAAAACTAAGTAGGGTTATTGGTCAGTCACACCTATTCCTGAGTCCTGGCCTCCAATACTTGGAAAAAGGCCCCAGGACCCTTCCAGGGTTTCTAGGAATTGGGTCGAGGGGGGAAGAGGGGAGGAGCTAGAGGGCAGAAATGGCATATCCATTTGTCGATTATTGTTGTTGTTGTTCAGTTGTGGTGGGCTCTACATGATCCCATTTGGGGTTTTCTTGGCAAAGGTACTGGAGTGGTTTGCCATTTCCTTCTCCAGTTTATTTTATATGAGGAAACTGAGGCAAACAGGGTTAAGTGACTTGCCCAGAGTCACACAGCTAGTGTGAGGCCAAATTTGAACTCAGGTCTTCCTGATTCCAGGCCCAGCACTCTGTCCACTGCACAATCTGGCTGCTTCATCTATAGATTGCTGTCCCTTTATAATGATTACAAGGTATGTCAGAGGTGGGGAGGTCAGTGAGACTCAGAGGACATAGAGTGGTAGGAGGAAGGGAGCAAAGGACTGTGAATAGCATAGAACCCATACTGAGAGGTATTGGGGCCAAACATCCCTCTCTTATACACTGAACAATTTAGGATTTATGCCTTCAGAATTTGCATTAGGGAGAATGGCCATTTCCACTTATAGTCTACCCTTTGGTGCTCCCATTGGAGATGAAATGCTAAATGGGATAGATCATGGGATCTGACCCAGACTCACAAGGCTTATGATCTTACAGTCTGAAGAAGTTCAAATTTGATCCAAAAGGTTCCCTGAAGCTATTAGAGATGAGCAGTAAGCAAATAAGAAAATCAATGAATTGGGGGGCAATAAGAAATGAATCCTCCTGTCATTGCTTACCATAATAAATCAATAAGCTTTTATTAAGCCCCTGCTGTATCCTAGACTTCATGTTAGGTGCTGGGTTTACAATGTTAAAGATGAAATAATCCCTGCCCTCAAGACACTTAACATTTTATATCTGTTGGGGTACCAGAGGTGGAGAACCTGTGGATTTGTTCTGTGAAGTTTGGATCCAGTCAAAAGGCCGCACTTGAGGACATAGAGAGATGTGGCCTCAAGGCCTCAGGTTCCCCACCCCTAGACCAGATGATCTCTAAAATTCTATGAAGAGTGGACCACCAGGGAGGCCAAAGTAACCCAGTGACAGAGCACTGCAGTTCCAAATTTCACCACCAGGTGGCGATTAGCTTTCGGTGCTAAGTAGCCAGGGGCAACCTGCGCATTGATCAGCCTATCTCTGTACAGTTATTCACCATAGACAGGGGATGCTAGGATCCAAGACTTAGACCTTAGAAATCTAGTCTAACAACCTCACTTAGCGGATGAAGAAAGGAAAAATAGTCCAGGGCTTTGACAACCTGCTCAAGGTGACACAGGGCGTGACAACAGGGGATTTTAAGCCAGCATCTCTGACTCTCTATCTCTTTCCAAGACAGAGAAGGTGACTGAAGTAACAAGATCCCTTCCACTCAGGCCCCCACAGGCCGTTGGAGAGTGATAGACTAGAGTTGGGAGGAAGCAGCCTTCCCCTTTACCAAGAAGAGCCCACAAGTAATGTCTTAGCCATTGTGTGTATGTGAGGTGTGTGCCTACTTTAAACAGTGGATTGCCCACACTTGCCATGGAACCCCTGTGTATACACACATTCCCCTGCACCAGATTAATTTTTCTTTTCTTTTTTTTTGCTTTTTGGAGGGCAATTGGGGTCAAGTAACTTGCCCAAAGTCACATGGCTAGGTTTTTGTTTGTGTGTGTTAAGTGTCTGAGGCCAGATCTGAACTCAGGTTCTTCTGACTCCAGGGCCAGTCCTCTACTCACCAGATTAATTTTTCTAAAAAAAAAAATATCACTTTTGTTTTGGTATTTTAGTAATTTCAGTTGTGTCCAACTCTTCAGGACCCCACTTGGTGTTTTCTTGGCAGAGATACTGGAGGAGTCTGCCGTTTCCTTCTACAGCTCATTTTATAGATGAGGAAACTGAGGCAAACAGGGTGAAGTGACTTGCCCAGGGTCATATAGATAGTAAGTGTCTGAGGCCAGATTTGAACTCAGGAAGATGAGTCTTCTTGACACCAGGTCTGGCACTATCCACTCTGCCACTTAGCTGCCCAATATATTACTTCCCTACTCTCAAACTCGCAAGGACTCCCCATCATATATAGGATGAAGTTCAAACTCTTTAATTTGCCCTTTAGGATCCTTTACAACCTAGCCCTGATCTACTTGCTCAGCCTATTCCCCCCACGACCACATGAACAGCTTTACCTTTTGCCACCTCCCCTCAACCCAACATATTCAGTGATCCAGTAACACTACCTCGTTCCATCTCCCACTTCGGGCCATTTTTAATCATGGTTCCCCATGCCTGGAATTCTCTCCTTCCTCATCTCTGCTGCATGGTTTCCTTCAGGTCCCAGCTAAAACCCCATTTTCTATAGGAAAGCTCTCCCAAACTTCACGAATGCTAGCGCTTTCCCTTTGAAATTATCACCAATTTGAATGTAATCTCCCCTCATTAGATTGGGAGCTCTTGGAAAGGGCAGACTATCTATCGTCTGCCATTCTTTGTATCCCCTGTGCTTTACATAGTGTCTGTCAAATAGTAATTAACTGACTGGGTTTACAATGACAATAAACCTTCGAACTTAAGCTGATATCATCACCCCTATTTGTATTGTCTTTTCTCTCCTCTTCCCTGTCTTCAAGGTCTAACTCAGGCCCTGTCTCCACTCAACAGCTCCGTAATGGTCCCTGTTCACAGCAATCACTCCTTCCCTTGAACTCCTACAGCACTTTCTCCTATAGGGTCACTCAGTTTTTGCATGTTTTTGTTCCACTCCCCCAAATCTGTTAGATCTACCAGTCTCTGAGCTGTGCCTCACACATCTTGGCATCCTCAGGGCATTCCTCAAGCTCCAAGTGATTCCTCACCGTCAAATCTCTCCATTCTGCTTGGACCTCTCCTTTTTCATATAATAACTTTTACTGGAATAACTAGTAAACATCAGCCCTCCTACTAATTTGTGAAAGGCCCAAGGGGTGTACATCTTTGTAATTCCCAGTGCCTAGCACAGTATAGATGCTTAAGAAATGTTTGTTGGGGGCAGCTAGGTGGTGCAGCGAATAGAGCACTGGCCCTGGAGTCAGAAGGACCTGAGTTCAAATCCAGCCTCAGACACCTAACACTTACTAGATGTATGACTTTGGGCAAATCACTTAACCCCAAATGCCCAAACTTCCTCCCTCCAAAAAGACCCAAAAAAGGAAAAGAAAAGAAATGTTTGTTGAATTTGTGGAAGCTCGTCCACACTAAAAAACTTTGCTGTTGTGAAGATGATGAGGAGAAACATGAATCTGCTTATAAAAGTCCAGACTATCCAAATGCTTCTTAGTTACATGGGGGAGAGTAAATGGTGTGGATTAATTAAAATCAATGTGGATTAATCAATTAATTGATTAAGTTATTACTGCCTTGGTATATTGTTGTTAAGTTGTTTCAGTCACGTCTAACTCTCTGTGACCCCATTTGGGGTTTTCTTGACAAAGATTCTGGAGTGGTTTGCCATTTCCTTCTCCAGCTCATTTTACAGATGAGGAAACTGAGACAAAACAGGGTTAAGTGACTTGCTTAGGGTCACACAGCTAGAAAGTGTTAGGGGTCAGATTTGAACTCAGGTTCTCCTAACTCCAGGGCCAGCACTCTATTTACTGCATCACCAAGCTGTCCTGTGGGAAGTGTGGAGTAGGGGAAATTCTGGTTACCAGCTAGTTTCTCTAGGCCTCAAATGTCCTCAACTGCAAAAAGAAGAGATAGGAATAGATATCCCCTGAGATCCTTTCTTTATCTTGGTCCCTGGACCCGTCACCCTTTCTCATTTTATAGAGAAGGAAACTGAGACCCACAGAGTTTAAGTGGCATATCCCAAATCACATGGGTAGCATTTCTGGGATTCAAATTCTGGCCCTCTTGACTCAATACTCAATCCCACAGCTTTCTACTGAACCACCTTTCTGCTACCTTTAATTCTTATTCCACAGTCTCATTTTCTAGCCCACCTGCCTTTCCTCAGTGCTTCTGGTAGGTGATAGGACTTTGAATAGAAGTTGTCAGAGGGATGTAAAGAACATGTAACACACAAAAATATTGGGAGAAATATCCCATACAATCCTACTAACAAATGAGTGAATACCATTTCTACACTGGCAGGGAAAAGCTATTTTTGAAAATATTGTTTTCTATACAGACAAGCTGCATAATTTATGTATGTGTTATATATGTGTGTGTGTAGATAGATAGGTAGATGGATGGTTAGATAGATAGATGGATGGATAGATGGATAGATAGATGGATAAATGGATGGATGGATGGATGGATGGATGGATGGATGGTTGGATGGATGGATAAAGACACATGCTGATGCCAGAGAATGGTTTGCCATTCTTCATGGAAATACAACTGCGATTAAGATCACTGACTTAATACATTCAATCCTTGGGGCCCAAATGGAATGTACAAATTGGGTGGGAAGGGTAGGGACAAGGGCTGATGCCCTTGCCAGCTTTGCTTGAGCACTGCCCAGCAACCAATAGTTCACCTCAGGAGGCACTTGTCAGGTTCCAGCCACTAGCCTAGCACACCATTGTTCAAAACGAGCATCTAACAGCCCAGGGAAGAGGAGGTCACAGGGTTGAGCCAGCAGAGGGAGTGGGGAAACCGAGAGCTTCTTGTGGGAAAGCAGAGGAATTGGGAGGCATAAATGAAAGAGCAGTGTTACACTTGGGAAGATGAAAGAGGGGAATGTATAATCTGTGTATGGGTGTGTTGGGGACAGCTCAGCTCCACAAAGAGGATATTGGAGAGCGAGCACACGAATACACACACGCAACCCAAATCGAAAATGGATAACTCCAGACTTCCACCTATCCCAGTTACTAAACTCAGTTGGCAGTTTTCCCAGGTCTCCTCCCCCATCTCTATCCCATTCATGTGTCCTGGCCTCTTGAACATTCTCAGACAAACCCACGAGCTCACACAAACACCAAACTTCCCTTCATTCCCAGAATGAGATCGGTCTTCACCTGCGCTCGCCGTCCTCCGCACCTCCCTCCGCACGTCCCCTTTCCCCACCTCCATCCCAGTCTGGTCCTCACTCTCCAGCCCGACACACTCCCCAGGGGCCACTGCTCCGGGATTCAGGCACAGCACACAGATGTGAATCCTGGTCAAGCAAAGCCTCAGCTTCTGTTTCATTCTGCCCGCTACAACGAGGCACACCTGAACCTGGGTTCACTTTCTTTTCTTAGCCAGAGCAGAACTCCATTTCCTTATGCAAATTGTGGTTGTGCTGACACGTTGGGATTAAGAAAGTTAAATTAGAGAGGAGGATGCAACTGAGGGTGGTGTAGAGAAGCTAAATTCGGACAGCTGAGGAGGGGCAGGCAGCCCACGTAGCGGCTCAAAGTTGGGTCTACGCTCCAAAGGACAAAGCAGGTGCCAATGGCAAAGGAGGGGCAGGAAGTGATAGTTATTCCATAGATCTCTCTAGAGATCTATTTATCTAGATATGAATATACATAGATATCTATCATTTCCTACCCCTCCCTACACCCCTTCCATATTGATATCTACCTATATACATGTATAATCCAAAAGATATATATGTATATGCATATACATACAACATGTGTGCATATATATACATATATACTTACACACCTCTATATGTGTGTGTGTGTGTGTATATATATATATATATATATATATAAAGTGACATATAATCTTGGTAATGAACTTCCCAAAAGCAATATCTACACACACACACACACACACACACACACACACACACACTTTGGCTTACCCCATCAGTCGCCCGCGGGATGAGGGCGGGGGCGGGGGCGCAGCCCGGACTCTCTGCCCTGTCCGAGTTCGCTGCAGAGCCAGAGCCGAGGCAGACCTGGCCAGAGGCGGGTTCTGCTGTCGTAGGCTACCCGCAGACATCTGCGCAGGTGGCAGGACTCTACGGGTCTGTTGTGTTCTGAGAGGCCTCCTGATGTCGCCGTCGGTGGGGTTCCTCAGGTGTCCCCAACCAGGCTGGGGCATATCTCCGTGAGGCTGACCTGGACTAAGCCCTCCTTGCTCCCGGAACAGACTGTACACCTTGCCTACAGTGGCGCCAGAGTGACTAACCCCAGGTCGCCGAAGCCGGCCCCGGTCCCTACCCGCGGGCTCGTACCTCCCCACGAGATCCCTCTGGGCATCACCCATACCCACAAAGAGAGCTAGGGTCAAGGGCAGAAAGCTTCTCCAGTAGCTCCCCATGATTGGCCTCTGGCGAAAAGAAGTCAGCGGACAACAAACTGCAGCCGCTGCATGTAGCGCCCGGAACAGCTGCACTCTGCGCTCCCAAGCTCCTGGTCTGGCCAGGCGGGAGATGCTCGCCTTGAAAACGTCCGAAACTCACTTTCCACCCAGCAATTACTGTTCCAAAATCGCCGCCTGATCAGGGGGTTTGGGGAAAAGACTAGCTCCGGCTTTGGGCAGCGGGGGATATGGAGAACGCTCCCGGGTTCGGACCTGTCCTGATCCCCGGCCCCTGGCCTCGCGTTCAGCCCAGTGCCCCCAGCCCACTCTGCGCACACAGCGGCTTGAACCTTCTGGTTCCTTCCCCCTGTCACTGCAACCTCGGGAGGGGATGTGAAGGGTTTTATTTTTGGAAACCTCCCACTTTTTTTTCCAGTCTCCTTTATCCACACTATTGCCCCCTCCTCGGAGAGACGGCTCAGCCTCCTCATTACGGGAGAGAGGGAGGAATTCCAGTAACACCCACTTTGGCACCACGAAGCGTACGAGAGGCTGAGGGGAATTAACCCCTGAAGTGCTGGGGAAGAGGCAGGTCCCCCGCTCTGAGCTTGACCCAAGAGCCCGGGGAGGAGGAAGGGCCTGTGGAGCTCGCGGCTCCAAGTGCTTCTCCCACTGATCAGCCCTGGCTTGTTTTCTTCTCTTTCCTCTGACCTCACCTTTTCGGGGCTCCCTCTCTAAAGGGCTAGTGGTGAATTCTGGTGGCCTCAGCGCACCTTGAAAGTGAGTCACTGAGTGGTAGATGAGAAAGGGTGACGGGTCCAGGGACCGAGACACAGAAACTCCTGCTAACTACGGTCTCCTCCCAGAGAGCTGATGCCATGCGTGCCCAGCGCTGCGCGAGGCTGGAGGACAGTACAGGACTCTCTGCCCACCCCCCTTCCCCTGGGGCATTAAGGGGCTTTTGGAAGATGACATGAGCAGCATGCCCCCTAGTGGAATTAGCCGAGCTCTTCAGTATTAATCACAGTCGTGCCTTGGACTCTTAACATTCATTCAATCAGAAGTTCAAAGTACTTTCCCACTAGGAGCTCATTCATCTCATCCTGTTCAAATCTTTGAGCCCTCAGTCACTGCAATGTCCTTATCAGTTAAAGTCAAGTCAGAGATGTGTGTGGACTGGAGTGAGGGGTGGGGCGGGTGCTAGTCTGGGGTAGGTGACACCCATTTTTTGCAGCGGCACAAAGTCATATAAGATGCCAGTGACAAAATAGGGGCTTCCTTGATCCCTGTCCTCCTTCCCTTCTCCAGCTGGCAGCAATATCCTCTGAAAGTCTCTGACCTCTGAACACCCTTAGAATTGTATTCATACAGTTTCGTGTGGTTGCTATCTTACTCTACCTGAATCATATTTAGAACATGGAATTTCCCTTCTAGCTTGGAAGTTTCTTTTATATTCAATTCTAATTACACCACCCTGATATAGATTATTTCTGAATTTATTTCTTTTCCTTGCAAATAAACCCTAGAAAGCACATTTATGTTCTAAAGGAGAGGGAAAGTGGGGGGAGGGGGAGACAGTGCATAAAAGGAAAAGAGGTAGCAGATGCTGGGCCAGAGCTGGCAGCGGTGAGGTAATTAAGTGTAATGCCTTCTCCGTTTGATTACCTCTCATTTATCCTACAGACATTCAGATAGGTATGTCCATATACCCATATGTGTCCATGTACATCCATATCCGTATATGTACCTATATGTATATTGTTTGTACACAGTTGCTTGCATGTTGTCTCCCCCATTAGACTGTGAGCTCCTTAAAAGCAAGGATGATCTTTTTGCCTTTCTTTGTGTTCCTAATGCTTATCACACACAGTGCCTGGCACAGAGTAGGTGCTTAATATTTATGGACTGATTGTCCTTTCCTTCATAAAAGGGTGGAACAGAAAATCACAGGATCATTGACTCACAGCCACAAGGAACCTCATGGGTCATCTATCTCATTAAATCCCCAAATCTTACAGAAGAGAAAATTGAAAAAATGGAAACATCAGATGTCTGAACCCATGTTAGCTCAGAGGCCAGGAGGGTCTAGGAGGCACAGTGGGCCAAAATGGGGTTCAAGAATCAGCAGAGATTTTTTAAATAGTGAAATGCACTGTTATAGTGTAAAGGGGGTAAAGAAAAGGGATAGAGAAAGAAAAGAGGGAGCAAGGCTGGTGTCTTTTTTTTTCCTTGCTTTTTGGAGTGGGAAGGCAGGGCTATTGGGGTTAAGTGACTTGCCCAAGGTCACACGACTAGTAAATGTTCAGTGTCTGAGGCTGGATTTGAACTCAGGTCTTCCTGACTCCAGGGGCCAGTGCTTTATGCACTGGGCCACCTAGCCACCCTAGACTGGTGTCTTAATACAACTTTAGGAAGGTTTGGAATACAAAAGTCCAGTACAACGAAATATAGAGAAGGCAAGGGAGTACAGCAAGCCAGTTTTATTGGGAAAGCCTTACCACCCTCAAAATGCCATCAGCCTTGGTATTTTACCTCATCACCACCCTTTTTAACCTCTGATTGGATGGTGGAGCCCTTTAAGGAGTAAGTATAGCTCAGAACATCTCATTTCTCACCTGGCCGAACTATTCTGGGACTTCTCTGATTTTTCCACTATTTGGACACCTCTTCCTTTTTGTGTTGTCTTCTCCTTATTAGATGATAAGCTTGATGAGGGCAGGAGCAGTCTTTTTTCATATTTGTATCTTCAGGACTTAGCACAGTACCTGGAATTATAGTAGGCATTTAGCATGTTTGTTGACTGACTGAAGAAACATATGATGGTGAGCCCTGGTAGAAATGGGGACCCTTATCCAGTAAAGTCTGGTGAACTTTTAAAAAGTTCTTGTTAGACTCGGTTAGGACAGACATTGGAGGAAGGGAGAAGGGACCCTGGAGCTGGAGATCGGTGCTGACTTATGTTAGTAGGTGACAGAAAGCCCCTCATCAGCAAGAAAGGGGCTTTTTTACATGGAGCTTATTTGACAGGGCCACTCAGTGCTTTAGAGCTTACCTAGGACTTTTTTTTCCTTTAGTAGGGTGGGGAGGCTAGTGAGCTCTTTAACCCTTGGGCTAAAGGCAAGATTCCCTGAACCAGCTTCAAGGGGAAGAAACTGGTACAAGCTTACTCGTGTCAGAGAATTTTAAGACTCAGGGAAGGATCCTTTGTAAGAACTCTCCCACTCTACCCAGTATTTCCTCAAGATTCACCTGGGAGGATGGGGATGACAGACAAGGTATAAGGAGCAGGTTCCCAACACATTATCTTCTAGTTTACATTTCTTCATTCTTTCCTTCCTTCCTTCCTTCCTTCCTTCCTTCCTTCCTTCCTTCCTTCCTTCCTTCCTTCCCTCCCTTTCTTTCTTTTTTTTGTCTATGGGAGGCAGCACAGTCTATGAAAAGAACACTGAACTTAAGAGGCTAGAGACAGAATATTTTAATGCATTTTAAAAGTGTCTACTATGTGCAGGATATTGTGCTAAGTCACTTTACAATTATTATATCATTTATTGCTCCCAATAATCCTGGGAGGTAGATGCTATTATTATTCCCATTTTTATAGATGAGGAAAATGAAGCAGAGAGTAAGCGACTTGTTGAGGGTCTGAGTATCTGAGGTCAGAGATGAACTTGGGTCTTCCTGACTCCAGGCTGGAGTTCTATCCACTGTCTCTGAGACATTGGTTTGACTTCTGTCTCTGGAATTTGCAAGCTGTGTTATCCTGGGCAAGTCAATGAATCTCTCTGACCTTCAGTTTCATTGTCTATGAAATGAGGATGGTAGCCTGTATAGTAACTGCCTCTCAGTGAGAGAACTGTTACCCATAGCACTTGGCAAACCTTAAAGTATTAGCTATTATTATGAGAGGCAAGGAAGAATAGGACAAAGAACACCAGCTACCTTCTACCTCCCGCCTTGATGAGTGTGCCATGCCCATCCTAGGAGTCAAAGAGTCAGTTACTTCCCATCTCATGGCCCTGGGGCATAGAGCTTGGCAAAGGAGAAGCAGGAATAAGATTTCTGAGAAGAAAATAAAATATCCACAATATTCACTTTTCTAGTTCAGGTGCATCTGGCACCTCATTTTATTCCCACAATTCTAGAACTGGTGTTATTAGTCCCATTTTTTGGATGAAGGAAACTGAGACATAAAGAAGTGTTCACCGGGGCGGCTAGGTGGCGCAGTGAGTAAGAGCGTTGGCCTCAGAGTTGGGATGACCCAAGATTGAAACCGGCCTCAGAAAATGAGCACCCACGCATAAATAATGACTAGCCGTGTAGCCTTGAGCAAGTTACTTAACCCCAATTGCTTTAAAAAAAAAAAAAAGTGTTCACCTACCAGCCCAGGTTTACCTACCTAATACATAGCTAGGGCAGAACCCACCAGATATATATATATATATATATATATATATATATATATATATATATATATATATATATATATATATATATATATATAGGATCATAGGGTTTAAAACAGGGACCTTAGAAGAGATCATTGATCCCTTAATTTTACACATGGGGAAACTGAGGCCCAGAGAAGTTAAAAGACATGTATGTCAAAGGTCACTCCATAAGTAACCAAGCAAGAATTCAAAACCATGTCTTGTGATTCCAGGTCAGATTCTCTACCCATTCCAAATATCTTCCTCACTCTTCCCTGATGGCTGCTGTTTGATATTACCCGCACCCGCTTGGCTCTTCTTTCTCTGGGACAATCCTTTGGCTTTAGCCAAGGACTCCTTATTTCTGTGGGGATGATCCCTAACCCCACCATTCCATGGAGCAGAGCCATTGGTAGACAGAAGTCACTACTCTGCCCAGCCTCAGACGCTGGATCTTTTGTAACCTCCTTCCTGTATCCAATGTCGACGCTCAGCCAGGTGGTACCCATTGATAATGCCACGAGTACTCTCCTTCTCTCAGATCCGCACCAGGCTCCTGAGACCAGAAACCTTGGAGTTATCCTTGTCCTTGAGCTGCTTTTTCCTCTTGTGCGTCCAAGACATTATCATTACCCCATCTCCCTTGTCTATTCGTTTGGAATTCTGCCACCCACTCAGTCTCTCACCCCCGGGCTCCACCTCAGCCAAAACTTACACACAAACTTTCTTCTGCCCTCATTTACAGGATCAGCTATCCCATTCCTTCTCTAGGGGCTCTTGTAATTTCCCACCCAGTACACTCAGAACCACAATGACTGAATGATCTACTCTAAATAAATGATATCACCCCACCATAGCACTTTTTCTGACTCTGCCTTCTTGTCCATCATTCTTGCCCCTCCTCTGATGTGAGTCTATGGATGCTGCTCTTCAGAATCTCCCATCTCCAAAAATACCCTTAGTAGGGCCCTGAGTGTCTGATTGCCTCTTGAACTGGGACTACCCATTTCCTCTCATTCATTTGTTTATAAATAAATGAGTGAATGAATGAGGGGCAGCCTGGGATATAGAAAGAATATAGATTTGGAGTCAGAAGACATGTGGGTTCTGGTTTCAGCTCTTTTGCTCATTGACTGTAGCAAATCTCTTAACCTATCTGGGCCTCAGTTTTCTCATTTGTGAAATGGAAATAATAATTCTTGTAATCTATCCTTCAGGGTTATCATGAGAAAAATGTGTTGTGAATGTTAAAGTACTTTGCAAATGTGAAATTTTATTATCCATCAAAGACTTATTAAATACCAACACTATGCTAGATGGAGGGAGGGTATAAAGTTTAGAAAAATATGGTCCCATCCTTCACGGAATCCATCCATTTTCATTTGTGTCTGACTCTGACCTTATTTGGGGTTTTCTTGGCAGAGATACTAGAGTGATTTGCCATTTCCTTCTCCAGCTCATTTTACAGATGAGGAAACTGAGGCAAACAGGGTGAAGTGACTTGCCTGGGTTCACACATCTAGTAAGTGTCTGAGGTCAGATTTGAACTCAGGAAGATGAATCTTCCATACTCCAGTCCTAGGTTCTTTCGACTTCGATACCTAGCTGCCCCTTGTAGGTTGATAAGACACTAACAGAGATGGCTATAATACACAATATTATGTGATAAATACATTATCAAAGCACAAAACAAATTGCTATATATGGGGAGGAAAGAGGTTGGGCAAGGAAGGAGGGTGCCAACCGGGTGTGCTACTAAATGTTTAACAATTGGCGTCTTCAAAAAAAAAAGTACATATGACACCCTTTTAGGTTTAATTGGCACTATCACCATTTTCTCCATCACTCTGAGATATAGACCAGCAGTGTAACACTCAAATAGAAATAAATCCTGTGACTTAGAAAACTAGAAATTAACATTGCATTTAAAAATTGTTTTTTGTATTTGTATTTTTTGTATTTTGTATTTTTCCATTTTTATTTGTATTTTTATTTATTTTGTTAAACTATTTCCCAGTTACATATCTTGTTCTGATGGTTTTGAACATCATTTGCCTTGTGGCTGCTAGTTCTGACTCTTCTGGTTGATCAACAAAATCGTAAATCAAGTCCTGCTAGATTGTGTGAGAATTTCCAAGGTGTAAATGCTCACACTGAAAATTTAACAATCCAGCACCTGCTTGGACCCAGAAACAAAGGTTACTGCTGTCAAGTCTTCTCCTCTTGCTTTTTCTTTCATGATCCAATCCCTCAAGATCAAAGTCCTGGAAAATTTCACCTTCTTTCTCACCCCATTCCCTCCTCGGCAGCAACGCTGGGGTTCTGACCCTTGGGAAGATCCCTGGTTCTAACGGTCTCCAGCTTGGCCCATGAGTCATCCTTCCTCTGCTTCCTACTGCCTTCTGCCAATTAGGGGATAAGAATGATGCCAGCACTACTCACCCACCTCCTGGGCCTGTTGCAGGGAGTAATTCATCTCTGAAAAGCTCTTGGGGGCCAGGAAGTTCTTTATAGAGAGTCCCAAGGGTTTGATAATGAGATAATTGGCTCATGGGTAGAAAAGGAAGGCCTCAGCCTTGATCCAGGACAGAATCACTGCTGTTTGACTGACACTGGGCAGAAGTCTAATTGCTTTCTCATGTCATGTTGGAATAATGCTGGGGGCCAGGGAGCTACCAAAGCTCTTACTAATTTGATAAACAAGAGCCTAAAAACAAGGAAATATCTTCCTGCTCCCTTTGCTGGAACCTAGTCTCCGGAATAGAGACAGGATTCCGGGGATTTTTCTTACTCATTCAGACCTCGGAAATGACTGTACCTCCAACACCGAATTCTTCTTCCCAGGAGGGCTAGTTCCCCTCTTTCAGAACAAATAACAAATTATCTAGTTAATCACTGGGTTGGGCAGTGGAAAGGAACACTAATCAGACTCCAGTCCCTCCAGAGGAGAGCATCCAGAGAGATACACAACCCAGAGGCATGGTGGTCTTCTTTGGCTACTCAAAATCTACAGCACTGAAACCAGAAGCCTTGGTTCTCAGTGTAAAAAATGGAGGTAACTCAGAAGTCGAAAAGCTAGGTGGTACAGTGGATACAGAGTTTGGCCTGGAGTCAAGAAGTCTTGAGTTCAAATCTGGACTCAGACTAGCTGTGTGACCCTAGGCCTTAACCCTCTTGGCCTCAGTTTCCTCATCTTAAAATGAGTTGGAGAAGGAAATGGCAAACCACTCCAGTATCACTTCCAAGAAAATCCCAAAATGGGTTCATAAAGAGACAGATACAACTGAAACAACTAAACAAGGTCACCAAACCTAATGTAATGTTTCCAGAAAGAGGCTAGGTACTTCCCCTACTCTGATGCTCTGCAGGCCCACACAGACTGGCACTCAATACCAGACACCTCAGACTGGCTTGCATCTGGAACTCACAAATGCATTGCCCAGGTCTGACAACTGCCTGCCTTCTGTGTGGACAGGCATGTCCCACCAGCTGGGTAGTTGTGACTGCCTCTCCCTTAGGTATTTCTTACATGAACAGGACTCTAGATAACTATTAAAAAATCGTGGATCAGGCAACAAGGTTAATCTGGAGCCCAGGTGGAAGAACTTCAAATAAACTCATGTGTGTCCTGGGATTGAACAAAGCTGCTCTTGTCTATGGCCACCCAGAAGCTGTCTTGGGGTTACCAGATCTGCACATTCTAGAAAGACTACCATAGACTATAAAGCTTGAGATAGAGAACTAGGAGACCAGAGTTCTAATCCCCTACTCTCTTACTTGAGTATGACTGAGTTCATAAATCATTCTGTGCTTTAGCTTCCCAATCTATAAAATGAGAATAATTGTGTCATCACTCTCCCCTTCCCCCATCCAATCTTTCAGGATTATTGTGAGAATGAATTAAATACCCTCTCTTTCAGTCTGGGAGAAAACAAAACATGCACACCCACAATTTCTTTTCTTTAGGATTTAGAGACAGAATTACCTTAGTTTCCCCAAATGGTGTGATGGGACCTGGACCCCCTAAAAGGAAAAGACCGTGTCTTTGAAAGCAGTCCAGAACTTTTCTATATGACTCAGTCCCTGTCCACCTGGATACTCAATAGTCCTTTTGCTGTGACTCTACAACCCAGCCCAGACCTTTCACTGTTTATACCTAGGGCCCTGAGGCTATTTGCCACTCTTTAATGTCATCCAAATCTTCTCACAGTAATTTTCCTGTATAAAAGTATAATTCTAATCCCCATTAAGCTACATATTTACCAGGAATCTTGACAGCCATACTAATGTTATAATAAACCTCACTACTTTGACTTAAAGAAGGCTTGGGTGGTTGAATTCTTTCCAGGCAGACCATCCGGTACTCTTACATTTTGGGGTTCCCAGAACCCCAAACCACAACATATTTTGGTTCCCTGACTAGAATCGAACTTGGGCCCAGGGTGGAGAGAACACCAAATACTAACCAAAAACCATACTGGAATAAAGTGCTGGATTTGGAGTTAGAAAGACTTGGGTTATTTGGGTGACTTTGGATATTTCATTTATTTATTTTTCAAATACTTTATTAACTTCTGGTTTTTACATCATTCATTTCCGCCAGATTTTGAGTTACAATTTTTCCCCATTTTCCCCTACCCATCACCCCAGAATATCAGTCCCACAGGATATCCCTTCATCCCATCTGCTCTCTCCCATATCTTCTCCCATACCCCCTTCGACTTTTCCAGTAAGGCAAGGTGAATCTCTATGCCCCAATGCCTGTATATCTTATTTCCCAATTATATGTAAGATACTATTAATAATAGTATTTATATATATTTAAAACATTTTATTTTAAAACTTTGAATTCCAGATTCATTCCCTTCCCACCCTTACTGGGAAGATAAGCAATTCAGTATATGTTGCACATGTGTAGCTATGCAAAACATTACCATAGTAGATATATTGTGAAAGACTGACTATATTTCCCTCCCTCCTATCCCACCTCCCATTTGGTCTATTCCCTACTTTGATCATGTCCCTTTTCAAAAGTGGGTGCTTCCAACTTCCCTCCCATCACTCCCCCTCTCATCCCCTTCCCCCCTACTCTCCTGTAGGGTGAGAAATCCTATTTAGTATGTATGTCATTCTCTCCCTGATCCAAATTAAATGAGAATAAGGTTTTGCCTTTTTGCCTTCCTGTTCTTCCCCTCCCTTGTAACCATTTTCCCTTGCCTCTTCTATATGAGATAGTTTACCCCATTCCATCTCTCCCCATCTCCTCTCATTATATTCCTCTCTCACCTCTTAATTTCACCTTTTAAATATCATCCCTTGTGTCTGAATGTCAAATTTTCTATTCAACTCTGGTTTTTTCCTCAAGAATGCTTGAAAGTCCACTATTCCACTGAATGACCATATTTTCCCTGAAACAAGATACTCAGTTTTGCTGGGTAGGTGATTCTTGGTTTTAATCCCAGGTCCTTTGCCCTGCAGAATATCATATCCCATGCCCTTCAGTCCCTCAATGTAGAAGCTGCCGGGTCCTGTGCTATTCTGATTGTGTTTCCACAATATTGAAATTGTTTCTTCCTGGCTGCTTGTAGTATTTTCTCCTTGATCTGAGAATTCTGGAACCTAGCTATAATATTCTTAGGAGCTTTCTTTTTGGGATCTTTTTCAGGAGGTGATCGATGGATTCTTTCAACCTCTATTTCACCCTCTGGGTCTAAAACATCAAGGGAATTTTCCTTGAGAATTTCTTGAAGGATGATTTCTAGGTTCTTTCTTTGATCATGGCTTTCAGGTAGTCCAATAATTTTTAAATTATCTCTTGGATCTGTTTTCCAGGTCAGTGCTTTTTCCCATGAGATATTTCACATTGCTTTCTTTTTTATTTCATTTGTTTGGATCTGTTTAATAGAATCTTGATTTCTCATAAAGTCACTAGCTTCCATTTGCTCCAGTCTAATTCTGAAGGAATGATTCTCCTCAGTGAGCTTTTGAGATTCTTTTTCCATCTGGCATATTCGACTTTTTGAGGCATTTTTCTCCTCATGGCCTTTTGGATCCTCTTTTGCCATTTGAGTTAGTCTATTTTTTTTTTTTTTTTTTTTTAGCAATTGGGGTTAAGTAACTTGCTCAAGGTTACACGGCTAGTCATTATTTATGCGTGGGTGCTCATTTTCTGAGGCCGGATCTGATCTCGGGTCATCCCAACTCCGAGGCCAGCGCTCTTACTCACTGCGCCACCTAGCCGCCCCAGTCTATTTTTTAAGGTGTTATTTTCCTCAGTCAGGCTGTTGACTCTTATTTCATACTTTTCTTGCATCTTTCTCATTTCTCTTCCCAATTTTTCCTCCACTTCTCTTATTTGGTTTTTAAAATCCTTCTTAAGGTCCTCTATGGCCTGTAACCTGCTTGTATTTTCAATTGGGGCTTTTGGTGCAGGATTTCTGGCCTCACAGTCCTCCTCCTGTTCCATGCATTGATCCTCTTTTTTCCCTAAAATAGGAGTCTAATGTCGAATTTTTCTGTTTATTTTGTTTCCTTTGCCTAGGCATGTTGCCACTCAATTACTTGACTTTTGGGCTTGTTGCCACAGTAGGACTCTGCCACCAGCCAGGGGAGCTTTGTCCCAAATGCTGGGGTTTTCTCAGCTGCCAGAGGTATTAGTTGGGTGTCCTCTCTGAAGCCTCCACACACTCTGGCAAGCTGGTCACACACCCCAAGACCTCCACCCCAGATCACAATCCAGATCCAAGGATGTTAAAGCAAAAGCAATTATGCCCCGCCCCCCCCCCCCGACTGGTCACCAGATCCCCCTACAGACCACAGACCAGGAGTTGAAGCTGCAACTTGGCTGGCTGCATTGTAAGGCTACTCAGTGGCTTCTTGCCCCCAGGGGAAGAGGTCAACACACTCTCCCCACTCGTCACAAAGTCCACAGGGCACTGACCTCTCACTTTGTCCTAGGCATTTATGTGTTGATAGTTCTGGAAACGCCATAGCTGCTAGTGTTCTGGAGTTCCTTCAGCCAGTTGCTGGTCGGGCCACCCTGGGGCTAAAACCTCCAACTCACGCGGGCCTGGCCTTGGCTCCCAGAGCACTGTACTGGCCACTCCCTGCAGGGCTGTCCTCAGTGTGAGGTTAGCTTCTCTGGGTCATTTTGTGGATTCTGGAGCTCCAGAGTTTGTTCAGAGTCCCCTTTTACATGGATTGGAAGTGGTGTGGGCCAGAGTGCTGAGCGACTTTGGATATTTTAAAGCAGAGGTACTATAAAGATCTTTTTAAGCCCTTTCTTCTTCCCTATTTCTTTCAAGGGGACTGCCATACTTCCTGGAACCTAGGTTTACAACCTCAAAGTCATCCTCACCTCCTTATTCTCACCCTCCATATACCTTTTTTATTTTTGCAATCAGGGTTCAATGACTTGCCCAGGGTCACACAACTAGTAAGTGTCTGAGACCAGATTTTAATTCAAGTCCTCCTGCCTCCAGGGCTGGTGCTCCATTCACTTTGCCACCTAACTGTCCCTCACCCTCCATCTCCAATCAGATTTTAGGTCTTACCAATTCTTCCTCAACATCTTTCATATCCATACCCTTTTCTCCACTCATAAGTGGTTTAATAGCAAGCAAAGAAGCACTTAGCACCTTCTTTCAGTTCAAGTTTCTTTTGAGCCTTGCCTGTGATTATATCAAGTCTTTGTTCAGAAACAGGACTTGTGAAACCCACACTGGGAGGGACCTGCCAATGACGAGAACAGGGAGGAGCCCAAACTGGGAGAAAACAGAATTGAGAAGAGGAACGGTTGTGGAGACCAGGCATTCTGTTGGTCTATTCTGTCTGTGTTGCTTTTTGTTTGTGATACTTTGTACAGAAGCCCTGAGTCCATACTGGAACCCCTGAAAGAGAATTTTCTTGTTGTCTGTTTACAGAAGTCCTAGAGGAGGGCTTCAGAGGTCCTGGCACAGTACTGATGATTTGTGTTGAGTTCTCAGATCCTGTTGGTGGGTCTGTGATAATTTCATAGGCAGATAGTGAATTGATGATGACACCAGCAATGGGTGTGAATATTTTGTGGCTCTGTTAAGCTTTGTCTTCCCAGAAATAGGAACTGTGAAGGACTTGATGTGGACTGGACACTGTGAGCTTCAATATGGAATGGGAACTGGATGAGGAGCTGAGAGCTGCCTACCTTTGAATCCAGGTGACAGTTGGGTAAATTCAGGCAAAAGCTGGGACCATGGAAGAGGAACCATGGAATCTGAGAGCCAGCCTCACATCAAGATGAAAAGAAGATTATGATTTACTGTGACCTAGGGCTGGAGAACTTTGATCTTTGTACATGTGTCCCTTCAGGAGGCTTGCTTCCTAAGGATGACTGAATTAAGGACTTACTGAATGATATCTTTTGTTTAAAACTATGTGGCCACTTTAGTGAAAACTGTGTGGCCACTGCAGTGATAAGTTGTTATGTTATAACATTGTGAGTGCTGTACTTTGGTTTCTGTGGATGTTTTGCTTTAATTTACTGCTGAATAGAGTTCACTATACTATGTGATCAGAATCTTAAAGCTGTTCACAGTAGCAGTCCTCTGGAAAGCTGCTTGTGCTTGGCTTTACACCTGGCTAAAACTCTAATTTAGACCCTCATAATTTCTCCCCTGGACTATTGAAATTGCCTCCTGGTTGTGTTACAGTCTATGGGAACCCCAAATTCAAAGGCAACAGATGTGGATCCTGCCTCAAAAGAATTCAACTCAAGCCTTCTTTCAGTCAGAGATAGGGTTTTTTAAAACCCCAGTTCAGGTGGGCAAGATTTTAAGAATCCTCACATTTGTGACCCTTGTATTGACAACCTGGCCGGACTCTTAAGGAATCTAAGCCTTTGTGATGCCAATACAACTGGGCCAGACTCTTAAGGAATCTGGGTGATCTAATGGGGGTAAGATGGAAACTTGTATACAGTGGTCAAGGACTGCTTCCAGATGGAATCAAGGAGTGGTAGTATAGGGTGGGGCCAGGTACAGGCAATGAGGGCCACAATGAAAAGGGCAGTTAATGTTGTATCTGAAACATGAGCAAGACCCAAGTAACAATTTAGAAGTGAACCCTTCCTTTATTGGCGCCTTCGCTGATTGGGGCCCCTCCCCAAATCAAACAGGCCCGACCCCAGGCAAAGCCTCAGCTTTTAAAGGTACACCACGCACCAATGGTTAGGGACTACATAAGCAGGAACTTGCAGAGACTAAAATCAGTGATTGATCAATACACATTTTGAAACTCCTGAGCTGCCAAGTCTCCCTAGGTAGAACTAAACCTGGCAATTTGCTTACTTCTGTGAAGGAGAGCTGGTTAGGGGGAGGGGACCCAGAACGGGGCCAGGTACAACATTAAAACTCAAGGATCAGTTCAGTGGGATGGGTTCTTGGGATTAATGAGGGAGAGATAGAATCAGAGAAGGGAGGAGAGACAAAGAGAGACAGAGATGGACGGGGTGGGGGGGAGGGAAGAGAGAGAGAGAGAGAGAGAGAGAGAGAGAGAGAGAGAGAGAGAGAGAGAGAGGAGATCTGAATCATCTGCATAAAGATACATAAAAATGAACTGATGAGATACCAAGAAAGAGTATAGAGGAGAAGACAAGAGAAAGCAGGACAGAACTTTGAGGCTCCCCCACAGGCAGCGAGCATACTATATGAGAGAAAGATGAGGAGAGCAGTATCATGACCACACAGAGAGGACAGAGTACCCAGGAGGAAAGGGTGGTCAAGAGTGACAAAAAGTGACAAATAGGTTGAAAAGAATGAGAATTGAGAAAAGACCATCATGTCTGGCATTTAAGAGGTGTCTGAAAACCTTGAAAAGAACAGTTAGGGCTTTGAGGGATCCAACCTGAAGAAGCCTCTTTCAACCCTAGAGGTTTTTGTCAATCCTAGGCTAAGGATCTTTACTTTTCTAAGAAGAACACAGTTGAGTCTGGAGTCAGCATTGCTGAGGACTATAGCTATTCCTGGGACAGTGGGTAGAGTATCAGGCCTGGGGTCAGGAAGTTCACCCTCATGAGTTCAAATCTGGCCTCAGACACTCACTAGCTGTGTGACCCTGGGCAAGTCACTTAACACTGTTTGTCTCGGTTCCTCATCTGTAAAATGAGCTGGAGAAGGAAATGGCAAACCACTCTGGTATCTTGGCCAAGAAAACTCCAAATGGGGTCATGAAAAGTTGGACACAACTGAAACAATCGAATGACAAAATAGCTATTCCTCAAAGAGCTAGCCCAGGGCCATCCAGCCAAAACATGGTACCCCACAAGCTGCTGAGCCACCTGACCAGTTGAGACATCATGTTGTGTAGGGAGTTAGCCAAGTCCAACAGTGGCAATGTATCCATGACCAACAGTGATAACTCTTCACACAGTATACTTTGAGAAGACTCTCTAGGGAAAAAGACATTGAGACCCTACAGTTCCATAGCTGTGAATTGCCTTGGCAATGTGTCTTCACTAAATGTGAACCCCACTACCATTGTACATCACACACACTCTCTGTTTCTGATTCTTAGTGTCTTTGTGAAAGTGTAGAGTAGGTTTTTTAAGAGAAATTCTTTGTAACTATTCTTCTTGATATGCCATTTGATTAAATATCTTTTCTAAGAATTAATTGAATCTATGCCAACTACTTATTTATTTTAAATTTAATATTTATTTTTCCCCAATTACATGTAAAAACAATTTAACATTCATTCTTCAAATTTTGGGTTCCAAATTCTCTCCCTCTCCCCATCCTTCCATTGAAAAGGCAAAGTTACACATTTGTAGTCATGCAAAACATATTTCCATGTAAGTCAGCTGTGAAAAAAAACCACAGACAAGAAAAGGTTATCTTTGATCTGCATTCAGGCTCCACCAGATCTTTCTCTGGCATCTTTCATCATGAGTTCTTCCAAATTACCTTGCTAAGAATAGCCGAGTCTTTCATAGTTGTACAATGTTGCTGTTACTGTGTACAACGTTTCCCTAGTTCTGCTGATTTCACTTTGCATCAGTTCATGTAAGTCTTTCCTCTACTGGCTAATTGTTAAGGGGATGAACACTACAATACTAGGGACACTGTAAGTGACAGTTTTAAAAGTAGTCACCCACAGAATTCCCCTCCCTTCCTCAATCCCAACCCAAGATAGCAGGTGCCATTCTGGGTACCCAACTTGTGATTGTAAGTGTGAGTTGGGGGATCAAGGGAGTCCAGAGAGAGTCTTAAACTTACATAAAATTTACCTCCTTCTAGAAGATGTTGAACTACTGACAATTAAATTCAATGAGCATTTATTAAGTGCTTTGTTTGTCAGGGACATTATGCTAGCTAATGAGAATAAGGAGTAACTTGGTGGCACAGTGGATAGATAGAGTGTCCAGCCTGGAGTCAGAAAGACTCATCTTTCTGAATTAAAATCTGGCCTCTGATACCTGCTAGCTGTGTGACCCTGGGCAAGTCACTTATCCCTGTTTGCTTCAGTTTCCTCATCTATAAAATGAGCTAGAGAAGCAAATGATAAACCACTCCAGTATCTTTGCCAAGAAAACCCCAAATGGGTTTATGAAGAGTTAGGCACAACTGAAAATGACTGAACAACAACAAAAAATAAGAATGAAAAGGGAAGGAAGCAAGGAAGGAAATCTCTGCCCTCCTGTGGAGATGTATATAGATAATTAAATATCAGATAATTTGAGGAGAAAAAGAGGAAACAGACCTCATACTCCCATAGGTATTCTTTGGGCTGACACTAGCCTCCAGGCTATTTCACAAACAAGAAACTCTGTCTTTTAGCTCCATGCATTATTTTCTGGCTGTCTTCCATACCTGGAATGTTCTCCCTCCTCCAGGACAACTGGGCCCCCTAGCTTCCTTTAAGTCTCAATAAAATCTCAGCTTTTGCTGGAAGCCTTCCCCAAACCATTCTTAGTTCTAGTGGCTTCTCTCTCTTATCTATTTCCTGTATATCCTGTGTATAGCTCAGTCATGTCCAACCCTTCCTGACCCTGTGGACCACAGCACATCAAACTGTTCATGGAATTTTCTTGGCAAAGATACTAGTGTCGTTTGTCATTTCCTTCTCCAATGGATTAAGGCAAATGGAGGTTAAGTGACTTGGCCAAGGTAACAAAGCTAGTAATTTTCTGAGGTCACATTTGAACTCAGGTCTTCCTGACTCCAGGCCCAGCACTATTCACTGAGCCTTTAGTTGCCTCTTGTATGTAGCATATATGTGTATAGGTATGTGTGTGTTTTGTATGTGTATTTGTATATGTATATAATATATACATACACATTTGTAAAAATATATACACACATGCATATATATACACACATGCTATATACACACACATGCATATATATATATATATATATATACATACACACTTATATTTGTTTGCATGTTGTCCCTCCTATTAGATTATAAGCTTCTTGAAGGCAGGGACTGTTTTCTGCCTCTTTGTATCTCCAACACTTAGCACAGTGCCCTTCACATGCTTAATAAATGTTTATTGATTGACTGATGGATAAAAGACTTCAAGATGAATGCCCAAATCACCCTAGACTCGCAGTAGCTAAAATCCAGAGCATAAACCCTCTTGGTAGAGTCTCCGGAGGTTTGGTCAGAACAACTGAACAGGATTTATGTGAGCTTTTATTTTATTCTAGGAGGGTTATTGGTCTATCATCAAGGAGACTAAACAAAACTCCAGAGAGGGCTCTGGTACTGTTGAACCAAGGGAGAGAGTTATTTGGAAGAAGGAAAATTAAGAAGAAAATGTGAAGAGATAATTGCATTTCCTTGATTTTTGCTGCACAGTCACCCAAAGATAAAGTTTCCTGAATTACCATCTAAGCAATCAGCCTAGGGCTCACCCTCTGCTGCTACCAATTTTTAAAAAAATTACAATATTATATAAAGTATTTGCAAAAAATAGGAAAAGAAGGGATCCTATCAAATTCTTTCTATGATACAAATATTTTTGTTATCTAAACCAAGGAGAGTCACAATAGAAAGAAAACTATAGTCCAACATACATAATGAACACTGACACACACAAAATTAAATATTAGCAATGTATAAAAAAGATTATATAATATGACCAAGTTAGATTTATGCCAAGAATGCAGGACTGGATTATATATCAGGAAAACAAAATGAGAGGATTGGGCTGGATTCCGAGGTCTCTTCCAGCCCTAGAACTTCTGAATCTCCCTGTCATCATTAGTAGAAGAAGCTGCCTCTCTGCCCCCCCACTTCCACTTTGCCCCTCAGGCTATCCCTTCAGGATTCTCTTTTCCTCTCAAGAACAGCTTTGATGTCCTCTGAGCCTAATTTCACATGGATATTAGTATGGGAGGGAATACACAATGTGATTTGCATGATGATGCATGGTCTGGCCCCTTCCCCTAGCTCCACTTCACCAAGGCTAACCCTGAGAAGGGGTGTAGGACATCAAGGCATGAATGCAAGCCACCATTCCATCTACTGAGATCCCTGGTCAGTTCTGGTCTGTCTGTAGTGACTCATTCCCTGTTGCCTGTCAGATGAAAATGGATCCAATTGAAATGCCTTGGCTCTGGGGCCTGTGGGGGGTTGTAATGAAATTGGCCCCTTTCTGCTGTCCCCACTGGGGGTTCAGCAGACAAAAATTAAAGATCTCACTCCTTAGGAACTCACACAGACAGCAGAGGCATGTGTCAAGCTCTGAACTCACCAGACCAGATCTCTGGCCAGGGAAATGTATATTAATATCCAGAAAAAGAAAAAATGAGAAGAGGCATTCTCTCCAGGGCCATAATTTTCCAAGGGCAGAAGATATATACAAGTGAGGGATGGGTGTGGAATAGAGAGCACACAGGAGAAGGAAAAGGTTTGTGAGAAGTCTGACCTCTCAGTTCTGCAGAGAAATAAATCTCCCCTAAGAATCCTAAGCCCAGCCATTGACTCTCAGACAGAGTGAACCAAACAGATTTTAGTACCACTTCCCAGCCCCCTTAGGCCCTAAAAGGTGGCTCATAGGTCTGAGAAATTTGAATAGGATCCTAATTTAATCTAAAGTTAGTTGGCACAGTGGATAAATTGTTGGTCCTAGATTTAGAAAGAACTGAGTTCAAATTTGACTTCAGACACTACTTAACCTCTGTCTACCTCAATTTCAACTGTAAAATCAGGATAATAATAGCCTCTAACTCATAGAGTTGCTGTCAGGATCAAATGAGATAGTTATCAAGCACTTAGCACTGTGACTGGCTAAACAAATGCTTGCTCCTTTCCCACTTCTTCCTCAATCTGGCTTTCAACCTCACCACTCAACTGAAACTGTTCTCTCTCTCTCTCTCTCTCTCTCTCTCTCTCTCTCTCTCAGGATTTGTTGTTGTTTGGTCATGTCTGACTCTTCATGACCCAGTTTAGGGTTTTCTTGGCAAGGATACTGGAGTGGCTTGCCATTTCCTTCTCCAACTCATTTTACAGATAAGGAAATTGAGGCAAACAGGGTGAAGTGACTTGCCCAAGGTTACCCAGCTGGTATCTGAGACCAAACTTGAACTAAATGTTATAAATGGAAATCTAGGGAATAAACCACACATGTTGGGGATCCAGGAAGTTTCATTATCTTTATTTTGCATAGAATAAATGGATAGACTCCTGAAAGAGACTTCAAAGGATCAGACAAAGGCAACTCCTTTTTATGCTCATTTCATTTAACTTTTGCACCATTCCTCCCTTCAGAGATGGGATTGGCTCCAGCTCTTCTGGGTCACAACTCTCCCAAACTGCCCATTAAGTATGCGTGTTAATGAAAGTCAGTGACCATCCCCCATCTGGTCTGAGCCAACCTAGCTCAGGCCCCTCTTTACAGATTTATGCCCTCCTGCATGTAAACATCCATTGTTCCTATAGAATCTGTGGAAACCAACCTGCCAGCATTTCTCACATAAGGAAAATGAGTCTTCCTGACGCTAGGCCCAGCATTCTATCCACTGAAATACCTAACTCCCCCCTTGTTGGATTGTTCAAATTCCTGATCACAGCTAACAGAATAGATTAGACTAGGTTGGATTAGAATCCTGGTCTTTTGACTCTCAAATGCAAGGTATTCTGGTGTCCCCTACAAACTTAAGTTTTGTGACCCTGAACTAACAATGCACAGAAAAGGGTATGCCTAACATGTGCCTGGAGCACTATGTGGTGCACTTTGGTAGATGAGAGCCTTTGAAGTACAATATAACCATATCCCTAGGAGGTCACACATTAAACTATCAAAATAAGGTCCTAGTTCTCATCTCTGAGTCTCTGTAAGTCTGTCCCTCTGTCTACAATGCACTCTTTCTTTATTTTCACCTCTTAAGATTCCAAGTTTCTTCCAAGGAGCAGTTCATGTGACATCTCCCATGCCATTTTATGATTTCTAGTAACAAGGATGGAAGAAAGGAAAGAACGGAAGGAGGGAGGGAAGAAGGAAGGAAAGGAAAGGAAAGGAAAGGAAAGGAAAGGAAAGGAAAGGAAAGGAAAGGAAAGGAAAGGAAAGGAAAGGAAAGGAAAGGAAAGGAAAGGAAAGGAAGAAGGAAGAGAGGGATGGAGGGAAAAAAGGGGAAAGGGAAAAGGAAGGAAGGAGAAGGAAGGAAATGAAGGAAGGAAGGAGAGAAAGGAAGAGAGAAAGAAAGGAGGTAGGGAAAGAAAAGAGGAGGGAAGGCAGGATTTACTAAGCACTTAGCATGTGCACTAGAGATACAAATACAAGCAAAATGGAGCCGAAAAGCATTGGAGTGGGGGAAGAAGGTAGCTGGTATGTGTGCAGGACTTTGAATTCCAAAAGCCAAGAACAGGTCTAGGAGGGGAATGAAAACCAACTTGGACTGCTCTACAGAATGGAAACAACAGAAAGAATTCACCAATGGGAGAAGAGGGTGGGCCTTACAGAGGGATACTCCAGATTAAGGAGGTTTACAAAATTTGTTGGATGTTCTAGGGTAAGGAGATTCCTGGCCATGAGGGAAGTCCCAGCATGATATGACAGTAGAAGCATGCCCTTTTATTTATTCATTTATTTAAAGCTATTTTTCACTTTATTCTTTTTTGTGGGTTTGGTTTGGTTTTGTTTTGGTCTGTGTTTTCATGGTCTTGAAGTCTGAGAAAGTGGACTAGAAAATAATCAACCCCCTTGGGTTGAGTCCACTTTTATTGAGATACGCTGGTTTATATTAAAATACAGCCACAGGCAAAGCCTATAGCTCAAGCCCTGGCTGGGACCTCAGCGTAGCAGGATGCTACACTAAGCCTAGACACTTGAGAGACAGGGTCTTATTTGGACAACTCCTTGATTCCAAAGCTGAAGGACTTCCCCCATACCGACAAGTAAAGAGTCATGTTCAGAATCTAATGCTACATAAAGACACAAAAATGGAGATAGACTTCTGAGTCTGGGAAAATGCATTTTGGGGACAGAACCCTTAAGTGAGAATCAGGGGTCTTTTCACCTCTTTTGAGTTCATTTTGCTTATCTATAAAATGAAAGAGACTGGATTAAATGATCTCTAAGGCCCCCTCTAGATCTAACATTCTGTGATTAATTCTATGTACTGGGAGACAGACAAGGCAAAGAATATATGTGGATCCAAAAAGCTGGGAGCTATTTGTCTGCCTGGGCCTGGGAGGGCAGAGGCTCTTGCTAATGTCAGCAGTGTTTCACTGGGAACAACTGGGAGCCTCCCAAAGTCTGGGAACATCACTGGGCAGGAAACACCCAAGTGCCAAAGCTTCTTGGATGGAAAAGTGTAGGGTTGAATGGACAAGGTACAAGGGCCAGAGGAGCCAAGGGGAGAATTCAACTTCGTTCCCAATTAGCAAAGAAGACAAAGTAAGGTTTGCAGATGCTCTGAGGACAAATGGGCCCCATTTTCTGAATTAGTTTCAGGGCCTGGTATATGAGTATATCCATGTTCATGCAACTTTTATAAGTTTGACTCATATTAGCACAAGATTTTAAAAGAACAGATAGACTATGAACTATTTTTCCAAATGACTTCAAAATTCATCTGCCTGAAGGGGCTAGATAACAATCTAACTTTTTAAAGTTTTATTATAAATTTAATAACTTTCAACAGACAACCAATGATTAAATAAACAACTACCAAACAACAACAAAAAATGTTTACTTTGTGCCCCATCCAAGTCTATTAAAAGTTCCTCTACCCTTGGCCTTCTACTGATCTCACTTGGCATCACTTCATATAAACTTCCCATATTTCCTCATATTCTTCATAGTTATCATTTTTATGGTACCTTCATATTCTATTGCATTATGCTACTATATAATTCGTTCACTAATTCCCCAATTGTTTGAGATATATTCAACCCAATCCAAACCAACAAACATTTATTAAATGCCTACTAAGTGCAAGGCTGGGGCAACTGGGTGGTGTAATGGATAGAGTGCAAGGCATGGAGCCAGGAAGACATCTTCATTAGCTGAAATCTGACCTCAGATACTTACTGGCTGGGTGACCCTGGGCAAGTCACTTTACCCTGTTTGCCTCATTTCCTCATCTATAAAATGAGCTAGAAAAGGAAATGACAAACCACTCTAGTATTTCTGCCAAGGAAACCCCAAATGAGGTCATGAAGAGTTGGATATGACTGAAGAATAACTGAACACATGCAAGTCTATGTACTGGGCACTTGCCTTCAAGGAGCTTACATTCTACTGCAAGAAATACAACTCCTGGGATTAGGAATTGCTTCCCATAGGAGAGGGCACATTAGCTGGGCCTTGAATGGAGCTAGGGATTCTTAAGTGGTAGAATTGAGAGCGTGCTACATTCCAGATGTTAGGGATAGCTTGAGCAAAGGGAAAGAGGTAGGAGATAAATATCTGAGTTTGGAGAAATAGCAAATAGTTCATTTTGGCTAGAATGAAGAGTGCCTATTAGTTATTTTCCTACTTGTTTGCTTGTTTTGTTATTAATAAAGGAAATTTTGAATATTTTTACTTAGATCTCCCCCCCTTAGGTATACTTTTAGGATGAATTCCTAGCAGTAGAATAACTAGGTCAAAAGGTACGATCAGTTTTGTGACTCATTGTATATTACTAGATCACTTTCCGAGATATTTACATAGTCTACAGTCTGACCATGTACCAGAGTGCCTATTTCCCCATGTCCCCACCAACATTGAATTTTATATTTTTAAAAAATTATATTTGCCATTCTAGCGGGTATAAAATGGTCAGAAGATGACCTCTTAAAATTACTTGCAATTCTACAATTGTGTTGCCTTAAACTCCAGTAATCCTGAAAAACACCAACTCTATCTTTTCCTTAAGGCCTCCTTCATACACATAAGTAAGCATCTCAACCTAACATACTTGCTACTTGGTCCATAGAAAAGTGAGTTTCATATTGTCACTGAAACCTAAATATTGTATAATGGAAAGAGTCCTAATTTGGGGGACACCTGATTATAAATTCCCACTCATATTTGCTACCTATGTGAATGGGGATAATAATAATACTTACCTCCCGGGATTATTATAAGACTCAGAGAAATAATGTGATATAGATGTGTGTATATATATATATATATATATATATATATATATATATATATATATATATATATATGTACTTTGCAAATTTTAAAGTGCTATGTAAAAGTCAGCTATAATTATACTCTCCCAGAAAAAAGAGGAAAAAAATGACTGACATTTATGTAACAGTATATCTTAGTGGATGGAGGACAAGTCTCAGAGCCAGGAAGAGCTGGATTCAAGTCCTGTCTTTAACACATATTAATTGCATGACTCTGGATAAATCATTTACTATCTGAAACCCCTCAGCCAACTCCTTAAAACTAAAAAATAATGTAGAGACAAGTTGCGAATCTGTATCACTAGAAGGAATACTTCAGGTAAAAGAAGTCACAAACCAAAATTTATTATTATTTCTGTGTAGTCCCATAAATACTAAAAGTTATTCTGAACCATAAGATCAAAAGGTCTTCAGTACTAAATAATTAGGTTATCCCCTACGCAGATCTGGAGGAGGTGAGGAATCTGAGGAATCCTTGAAGTTAGGAGTTCTGGGATGAAGTCTTATGGCTTCTGAGGTGAAAGAGATAGGGCAGTGCTAATAAGAATGAGCTAATTAGGGAAAGAAAGATATTTATGTAATAATTTTATTATATACTTAAATGGTATAGTAAGCTGTACATAATGGATTTGTTGTTTCATGTGCAATCATCTTTTAAAGCATTTTTTACTATATTGTAGAAATGCTTGTTTTATCCCATAAATTAAAAATAAAATGAATAAAAAATTTTTTAGGAATTAGTTTAATTAATGATGAGCATTTGTTAAGCGCTTACTATGCTGAGTGTTGAGCACAGGAGATACAGATAGAAAAGTAAGACAGTTTCTTCTCTCAAAGAGCCCATATTCTTCTGGAGAGACAACCCATAGAAGAGGCTTCAGCAGCAAATCAATGGAAAGGCTCAATGGACTAGGTCTGTATCCCAAAAGAGATAAAAAAACAAAACAAAAGAAAAAGGATCTATATGTACAAAAATATTTATAGCAGCTCTTTTCTGGGGGCAACGAATTAGAAATTGAGGGGATGCCCATCAGTTGAGGAATGGCTGAACAAGCTATGGTATGTGATTATGATGGAATACTACTGTACTATAAGAAATGATGAGCAAGATGCTCTCAGAAAAACCTGGGAAGACTTGCATGGGCTGATGCAAAGTGTACAAAGTAACAGCAATATTGTAAGATGAATGACAGCTCTTCTCAGCAATACAATGATCCAAGACAACTCTGAAGGATTTATGATGAAAAATGCTATCCATCCCCAGACAAAGAACTGATGGTGTCTGTATACAGATTGAAGCATGCTTTTTTTACTTTATTTTTCTCAAGGTTTTTGGCTCCCCTTTGGTCTGTATTTTCTTTCACAACATAACTATTATGGAAATGTTTTTCATGACTGCACATGTACAACAACCTATATCTAATTGCTTGCATTCTCAATAGGGGGTAGGGAGGGAGGAGAGGATTTGGGACTCAAAGTTTTAAAAACAAATGTTAAAAAGTGTTTTTACATGTAACTGGGGAAAAATAAAATACTAAGTAAAAATTTAAAAACACATAGATTGAAAAAAAAAGAAAGGCGCAGTGGTCCTTAGGATATAGCAATGAAGCAGATGGTAAATGCATCTTCTCTAATTTCATTTTCACGTATGAAAATATATCCATTGCTGATGGTTGACCATTTGACATTATTAAGGATTTTGGTGGCAAATGATGGAATACTGATGCAAGGTACTGTCCTTCTAAGGTGCTTCCCTTTAATGTGGCACTGTTGGTTACTAAACTAAGTCTACTTAGAGCTCTAAGAGAAATACTTACTCTGATACAAAGTTCTGTGACAGTCATTGCTAATTGTCAATGTAAAAGGCTACAGAGTGCTGGAGTGATATGGACACTGTGATTGTTCTATGACTTTAAGACAAATGTAATTTATCTGATTGTATAGAAAGAAGATGAGAATTTGGTTACTAACCATAAGCTAAGAGGGTGGGGGGTAACTGGCAGAGAGGAACCAGAAACTCACTCAGAAAGTTGAGGGGGAAAAATTGAAAGGATAGATTTCAGAAATGTATCAGCTAATCTTGAAGCTAAAAATGACAAATTCTAGTCTCTGTTAAGAATTACTAAAGCATGGGGCAGCTAGGTGGGGCAGTAAATAGAGCACCGGCCCTGGAGTCAGGAGGACCTGGGTTCAGATCCAGCCTCAGACACTTAACACAAAAACTAGCTGTGTGACCTTGGGCAAGTCACTTTAACCCCAATTGCCTTGCCTCCCCCCCACCCTCCAAAAAAAAAAAGAATTACTAAGTTCAATGCAAAGGGCCAATCATATCTTTAGAGAATTTATTTAAGCAAATTGACTATCTCCTGATCAAGAAATGATAGATGCAAGGCATAAAAAGAGGTCTACATTTTTGGATTCATTTTGCTTGACTGTACTTATTTGTTATAAAGCTTTTTTCTCTCAGGTTTCAACGGGTGGGGAGAGAGAAGAGGGTTAGAAATAGAGATGCTGAAAACAAAACTACTGAACCCAAAATACAACAGAAAGAAGTGCAGACAAGCAAGACCGTCTTGAAGTATTGTGTAGAACGTATTACCTGTTTTAAGGAAAAGGAAAAGCAAACAGTTCTCCATGGAGATTGCTGGTTTCCTAGAGAAGCTTCTTTTCATGTTCCGCTGTTTGTACGATGCATGCTGTTTCTCTGTCTCTCTGTCTGTCTCTGTCTTTATCTCTTTATGTCTCTCCCAGAATTTTAGGACAGTTTTTTTAAAAAGAAGTATTAAATACGGATGAGCAGAGGAGCCGACTTGGAAGCAGAGGATCAGAGAAGCTCCTTGGGGGATTAACTAGTTTAACTAAGATGTCAAGGGTGTGTCACAACAGCCGGCATAGCTCAAGTCAGCGTGTCGATGAGAGAAACTCATCAAGAAAGTTTTATGGACAGTTCCCGAGACAGAAAGAAAGAAACTACCGAAATGTACAGTTCCGGGGCAGTGAGTTACCGCAAGTACATGAGTTTTCCCTGTTCGTGTCTCCTTGCCAGATTTCTATACATGCTCACTCTCCCCACAGATACTGAGGTCTAGGCATATCTTGTGATACATCTATTTTTCCTGTGTTTAATATGTCAGAACCTGTCATGTTACTGTTTCTTTTGACTTATTGATGAGTAAATGGCTGTTTAAGATCTAAAAGTGTGATTATTACAAATTAATACAAAAATGTATGCCTCTTTTTGTGCCTTGCATCTATCATCTCTTGATCAGGAGATAGTTAATTTGCTTAAATAAATTCTCTAAAGACATGATTAGCCCTTTGGCAATGTGAGCAGTTGGTTTTGTGTAAATGGAAATATGTCCTGGGGGCCTAAGATCAACAATGCTGCCAGGCCTGGAGAAAGGAAGACTCATCTTACTGAGTTCAAATCTGGCCTCAGACACTCACTAGATCTTTGACCCTGAGCAAGTCACTTAACCCTGTTTGCCTCAGTTTCCTTATCTGTAAAATGAGCTGGAGAAGGAAATGGCAAACTACTGCAGTATGTCTGCCAAGAAAACCCCAAATAGGGTCATGAAGAGACAGACACAATTAAACAACAACAGTAAAGGGAGTCTATTCCCCTACAAAAGGGTTGCCTCCTAGAACCTTGAGAGAGCATGAATGAACCTATGTGGTGGGGGTTGTGCTTCTCAGGTAACCTGTACCTCTAATCCTAAGACCAGGCCTGAGTGAGCAAGCCAGAACAAAGAATAAGTGTCCACATGCCCTGCGTGTGTGGGGTGCGGGGTGCAAGGGTGTAGGTGATCACCACACATACCTGATATAAGAATATTTAACATTTGTGCGGCCCTTTAAAACGTGCAAATCACTTACATATGCATGCTTTCATTTTAGCCACATAGCAACCCTATGAGCTAAGTGTTATTAAATGTCCCTCTTACAAATGTAGAATCTAAATCCTGCGTTTCGCTCTGTTAGATCTCCCTGACTCCAGGCCCCGCAGGTCCCCCACTGATCACTACAACAGGACAGATGCTCAACAGGTGTCAGTTTCCCTGACAGAGAAAAATCGTTTGGCTGCCCTTATCATGCTGCAAGTTCTAAAGGTCATAAGGCTGCAGCTATTTGAATAATGGAGTTGAAAGAAAAGAAGAGGATTTACCACAGAGACAAGAAACCTGAAATAAAACAATTTACCAACGACCTCAATAATGCCTTGTCTTTTCTTTCCAGAATACTTTTCTCTTGAAAGCTCAAATTGCTACCATACATCTATTATCTCATTCATCCTCCCTGGATGGGCATATATCCTATTTAATAAACAGGTTG
Source organism: Gymnobelideus leadbeateri (assembly GCA_011680675.1). Taxonomy (NCBI): domain Eukaryota; kingdom Metazoa; phylum Chordata; class Mammalia; order Diprotodontia; family Petauridae; genus Gymnobelideus; species Gymnobelideus leadbeateri. The sequence continues at coordinate 10,679 of WOXC01000430.1, read as the reverse complement.
TTGTTGTGTTTGTCCTTAGTTCCCGAAGAGGTCCATGGCATCAGGGAAATGATGACATGACTTGCAGTTGGATTTGAGTGAGTCAGGGCTGTGCAAGGTCACCTGTCTCACTTTCTTCTCCAGAGCCATCTGGGTCCAGTGGCCAGATATTCATCAGGACGACTGGAGATGGTCAAGAATGTATTGAGAGACCCTGGCCCTTGTAGGTTAAGATTCTTTCAGGTTCTCACTTTGAGTGAGGTGATTCAGTGAATAGACCTCTTTAAGAAATTAATCAAGGGATACCCCCTTTAATTAAAAAAAATAATCAAACTGAGAGAGGAAGACCCTCAGTATTCCTGGTCAAAAGAGAAACAGTTACTGTTTAGTATTTAGATTCACTCCGTGCTAGGAGGGCAGGGACCTATTGTCCAGTCTATGAGTTCTATAAGTTTAAGGCCAGGGTAGGCACCTTCCTGCCCTGCCTGCTTCCAGTGAGACTGTATCTTAGTTTAATGAACTGGTACTTTGAGGACAATGAAGATTATGAGTTCCTTGAGGGCAAGGACTGTTTTTTTTTTTGTTTGTTTTGCTTGCTTTTTGGAGGGGGGAAGGCAGGGCAATTGGGGTTAAGTGACTTGTCCAAGGTCACACAGCTAGTAAGTGTTAAGTGTCTGAGGCTGGATTTGAACTCAGGTCC
>WOXC01000430.1:0-7500 GCA_011680675.1 Gymnobelideus leadbeateri | reverse complement strand
CCTGGAAAATTTTCTATAGGTGTGGAAGGAGGAGAAGGTGGCCCTTCATTTCATTTTCCACATTTATCCCTTTCCCTTAGTGGCAAAGTGGATAGAGTTACCATTGGAACCAGGAAGATCTATGTTCCAATCCTCCCTCTAACATACCCTGACTGTGTGACTCTGAGAAAGTCACTTACTCTATCAGTGCTTTAGGAAAGTTTCTAAGACTACATGCTTCATGCAAATCAAAACAACTCTGAGGTGGCACATTTCACCAGTCAGATTGACTAAGATGACAAAACAGGAATATGATAAATGCTGAAGAGGATGTGGAAAAATTGGAACACTAATGCATTATTAGTAGAGTTGTGAACTGATCCAACCATTCTGAAGAGCAATTTGGAACTATACCTAAAGGGCTATAAAAAAAGCATACCCTTTGACCCAGCAATACCACTTCTAGGGTTGTATCCCAAAGAGATCATAGAAGTGGGAAAAGGACCCTATTTACAAAAAAATATTTATAGCAGCTCTTTTTGTGGTGGCAAAGAATTGGAAATCAAGGGGATGCCCATCAACTGGAGAATGACTAAACAACTTGTGGTATATTAATGTAATGGAATACTATTGTGCTATAAGAAATAAGGAGCAGGCAGACTTTATAATAACCTGGAGAGACATATATAAGCTTATGCTGAGTGAGGAGAGCAGAACCAGGGGAACTTTCTACACAATTACAGACACATTGTATATGTGACGATTAACTTTGATAGACTGGGCTCCTCTCAGCAATGCAAGGTTATAAGACAACTCCAAAAGACTCAGGATAGAAAGGGATATCCACATCTAGAGAAAGAACTACAGAGTCTGAATGCAGATTGAAGCAAACTACTTGCTCCCTCTCTTTTGTGTTTTGTTTTATTTTGTTCCTTCTTTCTCATTGTTTACTCCATTGGTTATAATTCTTCTTTATAATGTTTAATATGAAGGTACCTGTAGAACCTATATTTGATTGCATGCTGCCATGGGGGGAGGAGAGGGGAGGAGAGGGAGGGGGAGAAAATTTGGAACTCAAGGGATTGTGGAACTGAATGTTGTAAACTAAAACTAAATAAATAATTTTTTTCTGAAAATACTACGTGTTTTGAAATCAGGTCTAACTCTCATCCCTCTTTTACCCTCACCCAGAGAAAAGTGATGATACTATTCAACTTCTTTTGAGACACAACAACAACGGTATAGTGGATAGAGGATTAACTTTGGAGTCAGAAGCCCAGCCTTTGATGAATAATAGCTGAGTGACCATAAAGAAGTAACTTAACCATTCAGAATTCCCAGGCACTTCTTCAAAACTGCAAATTACAAATGAGCTGCCAACCTGTATTGGCAGAGGGAATTTCCACACCTGAAGTCCCCCACACTGATGAAATCATATGTCTGGACTCTCTTCAAGTTTCTTAAGTTTAAAGTTTTGGATGTTTACTTTTTTTAAGTTTTTAAAGCAATATGAGTGTTATGAACATTTTAATTAAAGTGACCGTGTTTTTAAAACCAAATTTCAGGACATGGAGTCGGAGAAAGACAAATTTTTGCAAAGTCTTATTAAAGATCTTTTCTTATAATCAGGACTATCCTCGATGATCAGAATATATTATTGTTGTGCTTTTGGCCAACAAGCATTTCAATGATGTCTGTTGAGTCAAGGCTGCGAAATAGGACCTTTCTACACTTATCTTAGAATTTATGAGGTGACTTGAGGTCTTATTTGTCCTTATAAGGTTTTGATTAGCTGCGTTTGATGTATGTGTGTATGTATATATATATATATATATACATATACATACATATATACACGTACACATGTGTCTATACAAATATAATTTTATAACATATATGTGTATATCTATCTAGCTATATAAATACATATGTATATGTTAGAGCTGTTTATAATTGTGAGGGGGATTTCCAAGATAAGAAAAGTAACTTGGACGCAGCTGTCCAGATGGCTGACTGGTAAGAGATTTGGCTCTTTAGACATAGAGAATACAGGAACAACTTAAGTCCTGCTCCCCCACCAACCACAGTAGCCTAACATTCTACTTGTCCTTATTTTCTTAGATATACAGTACTGTATCAAATAGTCTAGAGTTCTAAGCCCCTGCTAGAGACAGGTGTCCTGGGGTAATTTCTCTTTTTGTCCATAGGAAAATGTGGCCTTGAGCCTTATTCTTATGCTCCAGGGTGAAGCAGGAGAATCCTGAGTCCCTTCTCTCTGACAATAATAATAGCTGACATTTATAGAGTACTTAGATGTCTGCAAAATATAAGAGAGAGAGAGAGAGAGAGAGAGAGAGAGAGAGAGAGAGAGAGAGAGAGACAGGAAGAAGAGGAAAAGTAAAAGTATATAGCATATATAGCACATACATATCATATATGTGTGTATATACACATGGGTGTGTACATGTAAATATGTGTGCATACGCACACTCACATACATACGCCTTACCAAACACACACACCAGCAGGCCAAGAACCCAAAGTTCTGCAGCTACTCCCCTGCCTTACTGTGTTAGGGGTAACCCTAGGAGAATGTTTGAGGTGTTTTTAGGGCTATAGTTTCCAAACTCCCATTTGATGTTTTCTGCCAATTTCAGTCAACCAGTCACCATTTCAATATAATCAAACCAATGACTAGTGCCCTGATAGAATTCTGTCCAGTTAATATCTCCTCATTATTTAAAACCAATGAACAATTAGCTTTTATAGGGACATTGACTAAAAAGAGTAAAAACCCAAGTACGAGGTATCCCCTCAAACCAGGCATACTCTTCCCTCTACATAAAGTAGGTGCTATGATGCTTTGCTCCCACCAAGTTCATTTCTGTGAATAGCACAGTTGATGACAGGTCACATTCCTTTGCATTCAGGGGATGATGTCTAGGCAAACATATTCATTCACTGCTGGACTGGGTCAAGTGACTTGCCTTGACTGGCTTCTGCCTTGACTCAGTTGCCAGCAATTTCCTGGACCTCTTGTGCTTCTCCTGTCTTTTTGAAATTCACCTAGGATAAGAGAATAAATACAACAGAGACAAAAGTACAACATCTTCAAGGTCATCGACCTCAACCATATAGGGAACCACATAGGGGAAGGAGGGGGCAGTGCTATGGAATTTTCCCCTCTTCACTCAGAAGCTAAGTATGGTCCAAGGACCATATATGGTCCCTGGCCAGTCCCTGGTTGTACTCTCATTCTTTCCTTTGATCCTTACAACAACCTTGTGAAGTCTTATAGCAAAAATAACAATGCATTTTGGGTCAGAGTACATGGGTTTTAATCCCACCTCTGACACTACTGACACTGACCTTGGACAAGCCTTTTTTGCCCTTGTTTCCTCTTCTGTGAAATGTGGAAGTTGGACTCAGTGGCCCCTAAGGTCCCTTCCAACTTTCAACCTATGATCCTATTTCACAGGTGAAGAAATTGAGGCTCACTGAAGTTAATTGACTCATGACCACACAACTAGTCATGGTCAAAGGCAGTATTGGAATAACGCAACCCCAAATCTAGTGTTTTTTCTTCCATACCATGCTGTCTCACCTTGTTTCTATAGGACCTTAATGTTATAACATCATCGGGTAGACATGGTTGAGGCAATAATTTTGTAATACTGCAGGCCACCACCACCATGAAACTTCTGATATTGTAAAGGAATAGGGAGGGTGTCCTTGTGAACTTCAAGGGTAAAACTGGTGACAGGATATATTCATCTGTAGGTTTCAACATAGTTGGATGATTGCTTATATTTGTATGTGTCTTTAAACAAATGTGTGTCATGAGGTCCGGCTTTTTATATCATCCTTTTTGCTTCAGGTGGTTGGGGGAGGGGTAGAACAGGATTCAGGGGAGTGGCCAGGAGGTTGCTTACTTGACATGACTTATTACCCTTGGGTGATGCTGGACTTCGAGTCAGGTGGATCTGAGTTTGAATCTTGCTTCAGATACTTTCTAGTTGTATGATCATGAACAAGTCACTTAACTTCTCTTGGACTCAGTTTCTTCATCTGTCAAATGGGGATAATAATAGTCTCTACCTCTATATACATACATACATACATAATACATATATATATATATATATATATAAAATCAGGATCTGTGATTTCTTTCAGAGCAAAGAAAGCACACCACACATGGTTCTTAGTAGCTAAGTCTTGGAACTGCCTGAGGCAAAGAGGTTAAATGATTTGCCTAGAATCCTACAGACAGCTAGACAGTCTCAAAATCTGAACAATTCCAAGTCTTCCTGATGCCACTCTGTCCAATATGCCACAATGTTCCTCATAAACATAGAAAAAGCTTACAGACAGGCAAAAGTATGTGTGTGTGTGTGCGTGTGTACATACACACACACATACACATATATACACTTAGAGTTTGCAACTGAGGATTAAACTCATCTGGGGAGTGAAAGCAACTCTCAGAGAGCATTAAATACAGGCATCTTTATAAACTAGTCTAGATCAGGGACTTGTGTGAGTTGGTATTATTGAGCCAGTAGAAAGGACCATCTTGCTTTTGTATTTATATCACCAATCTTTACACAGGGCCTGACACAAAGTAGGGATTTAATTATATTGTTTGTTCATTGGTGGTCCTTTGTTTTTGAAGAGAATTGGTGACACCATTGGGTGATATTCTGATTTGCTCATGAATTAGATTTACTTGTAGTAAGGCAGAGTTGCACAAAGTCATCAGACTTGAGCTGTCTTCCAGAGTCATTGACTGTCAATGACAAGTGATAAATCAAGATGACTGGTGATGGCTCAAGATACAGTGGGTGACCGTGGCATCTTCCATGTCTGATGGAGCTCCAAGAACTCCATAGTCCTGCTTCAGCCACCTTTATGGCCATTGGAACAAATGGTTCTCATCTACCCATTCCACCAGGGAAATGCTTGGGGTAGAAATCCCCCTAACTAACCAATGGGTTTGAGACAGGTTAGTTACATTCAACCTGATGTAGCCTATAGAATGTGGCCACTGGACAAGCTACAGTTTCTTGGAGTCATGGGCAAAAATTGTTTAATAAGTGGTTGTTGATTAATACTCCACATTTATAAGTTTGTTTACATATCTGAGTCCCTGTGTTGTTTTGCTTAACATCATATTTTCCCAAAATTCTAGTTGGGTTATGCCTAAATGTGCTCAAATCCTTACCCCAACACTTATTAAACCATGTGGCCTTGTATAAATCATTTGATTTTTCATTTCCTCATCTATAAAATGGAAATGCTTATATCTACCTCACAGGGATGTTGTGGGTGAAATGTTTTGAAAACCTAAAAGTGCTATATAAGTGTGAGGAGTAATTATTTGGGGGTGCCAGAGAAAATCCTTCTCCATCTCCAGATTCCTTTAACAAGAAACAAAATATTTCCTTCCACAGTTAAAGATGAGATATAAAATGCAGATATTCCCTAGAAGAGATAAAACACTGACTAGAAACTAATTCATACCGAATTGTAAATGAGAGATACTATCTCCTTTCCCTCTCCCATATCTACACACACACACACATGCGCACACACACACACCAGGTTTTGATCAGAAGGAGAGAGATCTTGGGGTTACTATTTATAGAAATTGGGGAAGGAAAGCACCATGGTCAGGTCAGTGGAAGGAACAGAAAAGGAAGGCTGAGGGTGTGAAAGATAAACTTTAGCATTCTACAATAACAGACTTATGACTAGAAGTGACCGCATAGAGCATCTGTGAGTATGAGGATAAAGAAACTGAGATACCAGAGACATGTCCAGTGTCAAACAGTAACAGAGCAGGAATCTGAACCCGGGTCCTACAATTCCAAATCAAAGAACACACTTCATGTAACTGATGGGACACCAGGTGGAAAGTGAGATAGGTAGAGGTTTTGGTATTCTGACCAAAACCTCATTTCTCTCTATATCCAATTCCCCCAAAGCAAGCCAGGGATTGGAAGGGCCCTGCTGCTCTACCCCAACTAAACAGATTCACCTCCCCCAGCTTTCTGTCTCTAGCAGCTCCTGCTAGAGTAATTACCACCCACCTGTTCTTCATACAAAAAGTCAGCCAGTGGTTATACATCTGGACTATAAAATATGTTTGGAAGCCTCCCAAGCTGCTCTGAACAGTCTGGGGACAGTGAAGGGTTAGTCACTCTTTCAAAGTGAAGGAAGCAGCTGGCTTTCCAGCAAAGGTCAATACTGGCCTGAGCCATCCACACCTCCCCCTGCCTTCTCCTGTCCCTTCCCAGTCAATACTCAAGGGATTTTTCCATAGAAAGGTGCTTTCTGGGCTTGGCAGAAGCTCCAAGATCACTGAGATGAAAAAGGAAAGGAGTTCTATTTATAGAAGGGGGTCAGAGTGAGAGTCTCTAAGCTTAGCTTACCAGTAATAAATCATTCCCCCTCCCAATTCCAACCGCTGGAATTACTTGTTTCCTTTATTCATTAGTGTTTGGAGGGTAAATGCAATTTTCCTGCCTTTCTTAGTTCTTTCTTGTTTTTCCTTCCCTATTCTTTCCACATCCTTCTCTTTTAAGAACCCCTGTGCCAGTGAGCTCCTAAAACTGAAAGGGAGACTAGGGAGGATTCAGACTCCTTTGCCTGGCGCTTCAGTCTCTCAATAATCTGGCACCACCATGTTCTTTCCTTCAGTCTCTTAATCCTGGGATGTCCTTCTTCCCCTTCTTCCCCTTTTGTAATAGAATTGTCACTTGTAGTAAACGTCCGGTGGAGTCTGTTCAAGCCAGTATGGGGGTCTTCCAGATTATTCGTTGTTTGTTCTTCATTCTCAGAAAGGACCAGGGCATCAGGAAAGTGATGCATGCCTTGCAAGTGAATTGGATTTAAGTGAGGGAGGGCTGTGCTCTCCTCTGGAGCCATCTGGGTCCAGTGGCAAGATAAGAGATGGTCCCGGATGCAATGGGAGACCTTGGCCTTTTTAATTTAAGGTCTTTTCCAGGTCTCAGTTTGACTGAGGCAACACACATTCAGTGATTAAGGCTAGGTAAGAAATGAGGCAAAGAATGACCTATTTCACCAAGTCAAAAAAATAAATAAATAAACCCAGAAGAAAAAGACACTCAGGGTTTCTGGTTGAAAACAGAAACAATTGCTATTTACATTCACTCTGAGCCATCAGGGCCCAAATAATGAGGAGTGAAGCTTTGGATTTCCAAATAAGGAGGCCTGAAATTCCCAATTCATGAAACTGATCAAAGGAAAGGAGTGGGGTTTGTCTCTGAATGCTGCCACCATGAGGCTTATTGGGTACCCAGGCTCTAATTTGTCTCAGAGGCCCATCTATATGAATATATAGTAGACATTCTGGATTTATTCTCCCAGTTCCTATTTAAACTGGCAAGTCAGGTTCTCAAAGTTCACTTGCTACATCTCTAGGATGTTACACCTAGGAGTAGTCCTGAGAGGTTGGGTTATGCCAGGGGTGGGGAACCACACATGTGACCCTGTAGG
>WOXC01000429.1:0-56732 GCA_011680675.1 Gymnobelideus leadbeateri | reverse complement strand
CAATCTCTCTGAGCCTCAGTTTTATCATCTATAGAATGAGGTTGGATTATCATGTCTTTCGTGTCATTTCCAGCTCTAAATCCTATGGATTTACATAATTTTGTTTTTACAAATATGCAGATAATTTTCTCTCAACTATGTGAGATGACCCAAGTGGAGGCAGAGAATATGTCCCAAGGCAGAGTGGCCTGAGACTCAAGAAGATGTGGGTATAAGTACCAATACTTGCTGTCAGACCTTGGGCAAGTCATTAAGCCCCTCATTGTCCCCAGTCATCTTTTTAAGGAAAGAAATTCCGCAGCAGGTGATGATTTGGGTGGGTGTGTCTTCTTCATGAGAAGTTTGCTACACCACTGAAATTACACACCTGCTCTGAACATTTTTTCCATATTTCATTACAGTAACATGTGACCCATGGAGTCCTGTTATCTCTGAGAAATAAAAAAAATGTGTCTACCAATGGCGGGACAGATGGTGGACATAAATACTATCAAGGATGTAAACATGACAGACGACATATTCCTGAGGACACATCGTGCATAAGAAATGTGTCATCTTAAGGATTTCTGGTCAGGTTGGCTGCTTGTGTAGCAAGTGCAGCAGCCCTAACAATGTACTTGTGCCCACAGGATGTTAGAAGACTTAAGGAAGGTTCCTGGAACTTAGGGTTTTCTCGCCCTAACTACAGAGTAATCCACCCTATGAATATTTGTTTGACTTTTGGAAGGATATGGCCACAAGGAATGAAAAGGCAGGTGATCATTGCACCATGGGAGAAAGTTCCTTCACTGAAGAGATCACTGATCCATCAAAATATTAATGTATGTATAACATGTATAATGCATTACATATAATGTATGTGATACATATTATATATTTGTAGCTGAGACACTAAGAAAACAGGTCAAGCTTATTCAGCCTGAGTCTTGAGTTTTTAATTAATCATGGATTCTTGCTCTTAGTTTTTTGTTTGTTTGTTGTTGTTCAACTTTCTATCTATTGTATCTCTTGAGATTTCTTTATTCAAGAAACATTTTAAGCATTTATTTAACGCATATAGGACACACATAACACTTATAATCCATAGAACTGGATTAATAGAAAACAAAAATAAAAATTACAAAGTCCCTATCTTCATAGACCTTGTGATCAACCCAGGGAATAGAACATGTGAACATCAATTATACGACAAGGTGGGATGGTACAATGTAAAGGAAAAGAAGGAATCCAGGAAAAGTGCTCTGAGAAAATTTAAAGAGCAAGAGATGTCTTTCATCAGGTAACTTTAGGGACAGACTTCCTGAAGGAGGGGGTACCTGAATTGAGTCTTGAAGAAAGTTTGCAAATTATCTCTGGAGTGGGAGATGGACTGTGCAAATGTATCAAGGGAGGTAAGGGCAGGATGATATTGTGGAAGTCATTCATAAGCATTTATTAGGTGCCCACTATGTGTGGGGTATTGTGAAAAGCACTGGGATGACTAGTGACTCCATATTGTTGTAGTATACAATTCACAAAAGGGAGAGAATCATGGGAAAAGGCCACTAGTTTGAATCCATATGTATTTTGCTTTAAAATAAATGTTGTCACATTTAAAGACTTGACTCTGAGTTATGTGTAGTCAAGTTGGACTAAACGAGTGCTAGCCAAGTGAAATTATGGATAAATTATTCTTACTTTTCACATCTATAGAGTTGTAAATTTTATAAAATATTTTCCTTACCACAATAAATGGGATAGTAACCCCATTTTACAAATGGGAAAGATAGGGCTCTGCAAGGAGAAGGGATTAGCCCAAGATTACACAGCTAGTAAGTGTCAGAGCCAGAATACTGGGGACAGAGGGAGCAAAGGAAGTGAGGGAAGATCATAAGGCTATACCAGTCGTCTTAAAAGTTGCCCACAACTGGGAATTACATTTACAATGTTAGCTCCTGAAATGACTGGGGAATCTCTGAAGTAGGCAGAGGCACAGAGCAAAGACAGAGGGCAGGGAAATGGCAGGAACATAAATATTATGAATCAGGCCCATAGGTCATACCTTAGCTCCCCAGACTAGTGCTAGTAGTCATGATGACAGAGTTAATTTTCTGGTGCAGTGGCAGAGCAAGAGGCCATTCAAGCCTGAGTTAGGTATCATTTGCAGCATTTTGAAGAAATGAAATGTTTTTATTAACCCCTACCCTGCCAAATCTTAGGGCCAAAGAAATAGCCCATTTATGAGAAAATGACTTGGAGGGAGGGGTAATTACAAGAACTGTTTTCAAGTACTTGAAGGGTCATTATGTGAATGAAAGATTAGACTTGTTCTCCTTGGACCCAGAGAGTAGAATTAGAAATATTGGAGAGAAGTTCCATAAAGGCAGATTTCAAGTCAGTGTAAGGGAAAAATGTCTAAGTAAAATTTCCAGTCTTCTTTTTTCCTTCCAGTCCAGCTATACTGGACTACTGGCTGTTCCTTAGCACAATACTTTGTACATCTCTTTATCTCCTTGCCTTGGCACTGTCTCCCATTCCTGAAATACGCTGTCTCTTAGGTCCTTTTTAAGTACTGTCTTCTGCAGGAGGCCTTTCCTGATTTTTTTTTTAACTTTGAGAGCCTTCTTTAAGATTTCTTTCCATTGCCTGTTTTTTTTTTTGTTTGTTTTTACATATCTATTTGTTTACATGTTATACCCCACCTCCACTCCATTAGCATGTAAGCTCTTTGAGTGCAGGTACTGATACTGTTTTTGTCTTTCTTTGTATCTGGCACTTAAAACAGGGTCTGGTACATAGTAAATATTTAATAAATGCTTCTTTATAGTTGATTGAACAATTAAAGTTTTTCAAAGTGTAATAGGCTACCTTGGAGGTATCTTCCTAACTAGGGAAGGATTCCTTTGAGATTCTTTCCAAATGAGTTTATTTGAGATTTAAAAATGGGATAATAGATGATGAATGGAGTGTATCTGGCCCCTCTAACAGTGGTGAAGACTCCTCAGAGACCCAGGTCCTTCCTATGTGCTCTCTCTTAAGAGAGCAATGGAAATAACTTCTCCAGGATTATGTTTGGGAATGTTTATGATCCAAGAGCTCTGTTGGGTGGGAAGAATCAAAAGGAACTAAGATTAAAGTGTTTAAGATGGGGCGTATAAGAGAAATTTCATAGAGCTCTATACTTTTTCCATTTCAGTTTGATGTCAATTTTCTGTTCAAAGTCAGCTCTCCTAAGGTGGAACCTTTGCCCAGAGGGTAATTATGGTAAATTTGCTTGGTAGTTACTTTTTGGTTAAACAAGCTAATGGCACAGAGACAACTTGACCACCATAAAAATGTTTATTAAGTCTTTGCTGTTAGGCAATAGGGAAGGTTAAGTTTAGATAAAATGGCCTCTGCTCTTATAGAGCTAGTTGGGGGGATTTAGTGGGACTCCCAAGCACTTAACAGTGTAGGACTTGGGGAATAAGGATGAAAGAAAGATAAAAATGCACAATATTTGTTGCTTTTCAGCATTAAAGGTCATAGTAAAGGTGCACACTGCATTTTCCAAGGAGAGTTCTAAAGTTGGACAGTCTATTTCTATTCTGTTCCTTCCTCCTCTGAGCACTGAAACCTCACATTACCCCCCAGGAACATGCCAAATAATGATTTGTTATCTTCCTATGTAATGGAAAGTATCCACTGACATTTTGGGAATACATTTTTACCATATGGTCATGGACTTAGATTTAGTCTAATAAACAGGCATTCACCCCTCTCGTCTTATAGAAGAACAGAAAGATGTAAATAGCTTGCCTGAAGTCAGGAAAGTGGGGATTTGAACCCACACCCTCTGAATACAAAACCAATGTTCTTTTCACTATGGCACATTAATCTTAGAAAGCCAAACATTGCTGAAATTTGAATAAATTAAATTATTTTATTAGTGTATACAAAATTTATTTTAAAAATTAATGCTATGTAGATCTACCAGACTTTTTAAAAGTGCCTTTTCAGGTAGCATGAAGTTTAATGTAAATGTAAAATAGTATTCACCAACTTTGGTGAATCCTCAGATAGATTACTTGTCCAATTTTATAATGGGTATAACTCCTGTAAAATGATGGAGTATTTAAATTCAGATAATCCCTGGATTAAAATTCCAAGCAGGGAAAGCATCCTTTGCAAGAGACTGAATCACCTGATAAGCTCTGAATTATAGTCCCAGCCTATTTAAGAATATGTGTTGGCAGGTTTAACAAGATCTTGGCACATGCTAATTTGAGATTTATTACAAGATATATGCATGTTTAATAGAGGCTCAATTATTCATGTTCACATTTTCCTGACAGTGACATATTTCAACTGCATATGATATTTGGTTGCACTTGGAGATATTGGTTTCTACAGCACCAGTGCTAAGGACTGATGAAGGAGCAATTACATGCAGAATGGTAAATCATACCTCTTTTTGGGCTAGAGCAATGGAATGATGACTGTTAAGCAGACCTTCAGAATAGACAAAGAGCAAGGGAAACAACTCTCTGCTCCTCCTAAAGACTTAAGCTAGGTTCACACTGAGGCCCCATCCTCTCAAAGCCTTAGAACCAAATATATCAGTGTTTGGGAAATTTAAATTACTCATCTGAGTAACTGAGTTGGCGCATATTCTTGTCTTAATAAGGGGAAATTAAAAAAAAAAAAACAAAAACCAAAATATATATGAGTGATTTGACTTCATTTAGCAGGGTACTTTTGTGACCATAAAGCATATTGATATCGTATTATAGATCTTTACCATTTCTATGTAAAGACAGGCATTATCATTTCAATTTTATAGATAAGGAGACAAGGATTAGGGGAGTTAAGTGACTTGGGTAAGGTTACACAGCTGTTAATGGGATAAATCTGGAAAATGAACGCAGGGGACTTGGAATTAAGAAGTCCTGAGTTTAAATCCTCCCTCATGTAACCTTAAGGAAGACACTTTACCTGTTCAAATTAATAATAAATATTTAGTAAACCCTTTATTTTGTATATTATCTGATTTTTAAATACCTATAAATTTTTCAGATATTGAAATTTCAGGAATATCATCTATTTTCCCTTTCCCTCAGAAAAGAGACCCTATGGGACTAATGAGGTCCATTGTCATGTGTGGATAGCTAAGTTCTAACACCATTCGGAGACTTCATATGCCTTGAGGTTGTTGTTGTTCAGTTGTTTTTCAGTCGTGTCAGACTCTTCATGACCCCATTTGGGGTTTTCTTGGCAAAGATACTGGAGTGGTTTGTCATTTCCTTCTCCAACTCCTTTCACAAATGAAGAAACTGAAGCAACCAGGTTGCCAAGGATCACCTAGCTAGTAAGTGTCTAAGGCCAGGTTTGAACTCAGGAAGAGGAATCTTTCTGTCTCCAGGCACAGCACTCTTTTCATCCACCTAGCTCTCCCATGCCTTGAGGACCAGGTCACAAAAATTATCTGTAGAGTATCAATGCCTGTACTTTGGCCTGGGTCTGTTTTGGACTCTGAATGCAGTAGAATGATGAAATCTGCCAGGCACAGTCTTTGGAATGCATTTTCCTCTGCATTTCCTGTCTTGTTTAGCTGGTGTAGAAAGTCTAGAACGAAGAGACTTCCAAGGAATATGAAAGTCCCAAAGAAAGGGGTTGCACCAAATGATTCCAAAAGTTCTGTTCCAGTTCTAACATTTTGTGACATTATGCATTCTACCTTTAAAAGTTTCCATGTTTTCATTCCGCTTTTACTCATCCTGAGTGGAAGATTTTTCCATTTGAGAAGCAATTGCTTGTAGAAAGGCAGAGAGAACCATTACTTGCATGGTGTTAGGCACAATTCCATTACTGATGTCTTTCAAGAGGCCATTTGGTGGATGTTAATCAGACTTGGCCCTTCAGGCTGTCAGTTCATTACTTTTAATGAGCAATAAATGTGTTTGAAAAATGTATCAATGAGGGGAAAAGGATGATAAAAGAAATGGTTTTAAAATAATACATCTTTTATCTCAAAAGTATGAAATAGTGCATTTCAAATTGCAAGGCATCTAGGTTGTAACATCCAATAATCTATGAGTGCTGGATTCAGAGTCAGAAGATCTGAGTTTAAATCCTGGCTCTGCCATTTAGTACCCATGTTATATCAGAGAAGTCACTTAATCCCTCTGGAACTCCATTCTCTTGACTGTAGAATGAGGAAGTGGTGCTAAATCACTTTGAAGGTCTCATCCATCTTTAAATTTTTGAGGCTACATTTAGTTTTTCTTCCAAGTGTGGTTTTTTTCAACCAAAGTCCTACTTTAATGGAATTTCTTTGTGGGCCATGCCAGTAGACTTCAAACTCTGCCATGACATATCAAGCTAGAAAGGGATTGAATGGAATCCCATAGGAAATGTTATGCAGTGGAGGGAACACTGGCCTTGAAATTAAGAAGACCTGTGTCCTAACACTTGTGTGACCCTGGTGAATCCCTTACGTTCTTTCTGCCTCATCTACAAAATGAAGGGGTTGAATTCGATGGCTTCCAAGTTCCCTTTCATCTTTAAAGCTATGAACTTATGACTATCCCTATTGTCTAAGGACCATTTGAACGTCAGAGAAGTTCAACACTAGTGCATCTGTAGCATAATGAAATGTTGACCACAAAAATCAAAGACCATCTACTAAGTCACAGAGGGGTTGGACTCTTAATCAATGGAGCATGTTCCCACACAAATCAACAGAAATCCTTAAAACACTGCATTATGGTTTCTCCCTTAGTCAATAAAACTCCAGTTCTCTACATCATAGCAAATTATAGTTGAATAGAAAGCACCTTACTTAATCACTGGTCAAATTGGATCATATCTTTGTCATGTATGCCTTGAAAGTTTGCCTAAGTACACCTTTTAAAAGGCACTTGTGGATTTCCTCTGCTGGTTACCTGCTTAACTTGAGCCTCAGGAATGAGAAAGTTAATTATTGTTGTTGGTAACTTATTTCTCTTTCAGTTTATGGATTTCTACCCCATGTGGGCTTGTCCTGATGAGCCATCTTTAGTGTTAGATTGAGCTTTGAGGATATTCAGGGGAATGTTCATCTACATCTCAGCAAGTTTATTAATGGATAAAGTTTAAATCACTGCAGTTGGCCAACTAATCAGTCCACATTACTTGAGCGCCAATTGTGTACAGAGCCTGGTTGAGGCTGCTGCAGGGGATGTAAAAAAGATGAGCCAGCCTCCTGGTGAGTTTTCAGCCTAGATCAGCTCTGAGCCTTACTGCAAGACAAGCTGTTGATTGTTAAAAATTGTAGCCTTGTCAGGTATGACGCCTTTAATTTCCCCAGATATTCTACTTGTAAGGGGAAATAAAAAGAAATTGTAGCAAGTGCTCATCTCTTCTTTGGATGCAGATTGTCATACTTTCCCCTCAGGTTGATAGTAGAGGTGATTTTCTTAGCACTCCCTGGATCCTTTTCCATTTCAGAACTATTTGGGCTTCCAAACACTTATCTCCCTCACTTTTCCCCTGAAATACAGTTGAAGGAAGAGGAAACCGAGTACTTTTGACTCTTTGCAATATGCTAGTATTATCAGTGCCCCAGGGTGCCATTTCCAAGGAAGGCAAGGTAGAAAGATCTTAATGGCAATCATGGGGTGGCCTTGTCCCTGTTTTAGACTAGAGAAATTATATTTATCATTCTAGACAATAGAAGCACTTTTTAATACATACATATTATTTTAAAATGCCCTTTTTTTCCTTTTCTTCTCAGGTTGTAGGCAGTGAACAATTCAAATAAGCTGGGTTTATGGATGACTGCAGAAGCTGTCTTCATTCATGCCCAGTATACATCCATCAGCCCCTCTCTCTAGCTGCAGTAGGGAAGAGCTAATCAGAATCGCCCCAGTGGAATGTTGTGATAGGAAAAGGGAGGGATAGATTACATATTTATGTAGTCTTTGAAAATGCATTGGGACAAGGAGATTGCTTGTAACTTATGCAGTTACATTAAATGACTATTAACCTTTCCTGTGTGTGAATGCAATGAATGCATATGTGATTGTATGTGTGAAAAGGGGAGGAGTGTGGCTGAAAAAATGAATGAGGCTCTTCAATAAATTAAATGTATTTGTTACCCTCCTCCCCATGTCCTGGTGAGATAGTAAAACAAAGTCAAGCAAAATTCTGCACAATTTGCAGAAATAAAATGTTTGCCATGAGCAGAGGAATTAAATTGCCTAGGGGGGAAATGAGGGCTGTGCAGAATCTTGGAGCCAAGCTTCTTCCAATGTGCCTGTTGTAATTTTGTTTCATTTGTAAATTACAGTTGGTAAATGACTTTTTATTCTTTTCCCTTCCCCCCAACCACTTTGGACATGGCAAATGCATCATTCTTGGGAAGGATGGAGTGACCTGTGGTGTGGTACTGATTTCTATGGGCTCTAGAAGAAGGGGCAAGGCTCTTCAGAGCTGCCATATTTCTGTGTCAACTCAACATTTTCCTCAACTTGCTACCTTTCTAAGGCAAATTTCCTAGACTTGTTGAAAAAGTGACCCTTTCTAAGTCTATCTTTCAAATGGGAGAATGTCCAAGGGAGGAAATGTAGAGCCAGAGGAAAAAAGCTGGATTTGGAGTCAGAGACTTGAGTTCATATCCTAGTTCAGGTACTTTAGCATGTTTGACTTTACAAAGTCACTTACCCCTTTGGGCTTCAATTTCCTTATCTATAAAATGAGGATAGATTTACAGATTTATAAATGATATCTATAAAATTAGATGATTCTATGATTTTTTTGGTCTTTTTTTTTTGTAGGGGGGAAAGCAGGGCAGTTGGGGTTATGTGACTTGCCCAAAGTCACATAGCTAGTGTTAAGTGTCTGAGGCCTAATTTGAAGAATTTAGATCTTCCTGACTCCAGAGCTGCCCTGATCCTATGATTTTTAAGGTGGCTTTTGGCTCTAAATCTATGATTCTGTGATTTTAGAGAGGTTGCCAAAGGGACAAAATTTTAGAACGAATTGTGTGTCCTATAACAGCCCATATGTGTTTCAGGGTCAGCAGAAGTTAAGAGAACTTTCTTTCCTTGATTATTGCTTTTTTTTTTCTACAGGAAAAATTGTTCAGGTCTCACATTTTGAAAAGCTATTGAAGAAAAAGTGCTGGTGACTACACACGAGGTTGACAATACTTGATCCTTACTTGTCAGTAAGATAGTCACTTTGTTTCACAGAATTATAGAATTTGAGAGTCAGAAGAGTCCTCATCAGCCACCTATTGTAACCCGAAACCAAAATAAAATCCCTACTTCCAAAGGCCCAACGTATGGTTATCTAGCTTCTACCTGAAGATTTCTGATGTGTGGATAGTTAGATAGTAGATAGAATTTTATTGGAGAAAGATAATGCCGTGAATGGAGAGCAGAAAAAGTATCTATGTCACGGGGACAGTGTGGTGTAGAGATGACTGGAAGTGTCATGGAGACCTGGTTCTAGGCAAGATAAGGTAGAAGCTTCTCCCCCAGAGCCTAGAATCCTGGGGTGGAGTACAGTGTTCTGGTAGGGCACAGATAGTGTAAGTAACCAGAGTGTAAGCAGCATGGTATAGATATAGCCCCTTCCACTTAGCCCTGATTGTTAGAAAGTTTTTCTTGATATGAAGCCTGAATTAGTCTCTTTGCTTCTTCTCCCCGTTGCTCTTGGTTCTGTTTCCAGGGAATAACCAAAAAAAGTTCCATTTCTCTTCCCCTTGATAACCCTTCAGATACCTGAAGACAGATAATGTCCTCTTGAGTCTTCTCTTCCCCAGGCTAAAACATCCCTGGCTCCTTCAGCCAATCTTCATGGCATGGACTCAAATTCACTTGGCCATTTTGGTTGCCTTCCTCTGATTGTGCTAGACATCTATCCTAGCAGGATGCATTTTCAAAGATCTCCCTTTACACATTCTTGTGAGCAACAGCAAGTTTGCCAGAGGGCTGTCTGCCTCCCTATTTGGAATGTAGCCTATGGCCACAGGAGAGAAGTTTTTTTTTATCTGATCTGTATATGGCTTGCAGGAATAGCCAGGACCTTGTCTTGACCAAGAGAAGACTTAGATGACTATAGCGATTATCTCTGCATTGACTTTGCATTTGTTCAAAACATTTTACTTATATGACCTCCCTCATCAGACTAGTAAGGTAGGGCTCTACAGCTGGTAATCATTCTTTCTCTATCTAGAATCGGTATATCAGATTTGTATTTTTATAAGCTCAGGCTCCTTTGATCAATTAATTTAATTAAACAACCATTTTTAAAGTACCCACTACATGATGACACTCTACCAGGTCCTAGAGAAACAAAGACAAAAATTAAGCTATTGTTGCATTCAAGGAGTTGACCTAGTGGTGGTGAGTGGTAGAGAGAAACAATATGTAACCTAGATAAATAAATGCAAAATAACTTCAGGCGGGGTGAGTACCAATAACTGGGGGAAATCAGGGAAGATCTCATGTAGAAGACAGAAGTGGTTTTTGAGTTGAATCTTTAAAGGAGCCAGGGATTCCATGAGGTAAAGCATAGTTCACAGATCAAAATGGATCATTGAGTCCAACTCCTTTATTTTATTTTTTAACATATAATATTTCATTTCCCCCCAAATAATTGTGAAAACAATTTTTAAAACTTTAAAAAAATTTTGAGTCCCAAATTCTATCCTTTCTTCTTCCCTAATATTGTAAATCTCCCTCAGATTGTAAGCAATTCAACATAATTTATGTGCAATCATGTAAAATAAGTCATTTTGTACAAGAAGACTCAAATTAAAAATAAAAAAGAATGAATCTGTCTGTACTTAACTAGGTTGGTCCCTAGCCAATAGATACATAGTCCATCACCAAACTCATACCTGAAATCTTTCTGACTGGGAAGGACCTTCTAGAGTTTGTGCTTTGCTGGCATAGGCTTTGAAAACTCCAGGGTCACCTCTTCAGGACACAGAAGCATCCCAACATTGGTTGAGCTTAAGAATACCTTCAAAGTTACAAGTGAAGGTTTCCATAGTATGAAGAAAGTTTGGAGGTGGAGGCTTTAGAATGGGATTAGGTTATTGAGCCCTTATTAGAGAAAGGATGAGTACATAGAAATCTCTCCCCAAAATTAAGCACCCAGTTCCTTCCCCTGCAGTGGGAAATCATTAAATGAGTCAAGGAAATGGATGCTTATCTGGAAGCCTGTAGGGAGCAGAATGCCACTCAGTCATAAAGGATCTTATGCACACACTCCTTTTGGCAGGCCCTGGAGTATTTACACTTGTATGACTGATAAACAAAATGCAGAAGAGGGGATTTTAATAAGTAGGCCTAACCAAAGAATAAAGGCAGAGAGCAAGAATGAGCATTTTTCAGAGACAAAAGGCAAAATAGTATTTAGATATGGTGAGAATGAATGAGAAATGTCTGAAAGAGAACTATATGATAACAAGTGTGAAGGAATGTGTTCTGGTAAAGAACACAATCCTTGGATCTTTTCTGAATTTCTGATGCTCTTTAGTCAATTTTGAATTCTGTCACTGGGGTCCATAGAATTTGCAAAGATGCTTTTCATTAAGGCAGAGATGCCTATTCATTAAATGTGAAACTTCTGAAAGTTGGAATGAGTAAGACAGGTAAAGTGCTCTGTGTTGAGATCAACCCCACACAAATTACTCCAAGGTAAATGAAATCTGAAATGCTTACAGACCTGAGAGTACTGGATAATTGGGATGAATGGGCAGGTTTCTCAAATGATGGATTACAGCTGGGATATTCTCTAATGCATTGTCACCCTCAGACATCAACATTGTACCACATAAAAGCGATTTTGAGACGCTCAAAGGGCCAGGTTAAGGTTCACATAGCACATTTTTAAGAGGCAGGATGGAGACCAAACAACTTGTCTTGCCACTTACTAACTGTTGGCATATGTCCCTTGACACGAATGTCTTAAGTGAACCAGTGTCTTTCTCGTTCTCACTTGTGCTAGGGCCCGCTAATTGTTCACAGGGCATTTCCCAGGTCACATTGTCTTTTGACAGATATGCTGGATTCCAGGATTCCTAATACCTTACATTCAGTCCTATGCTTGCTTTATCTCTACTGAGGAACCACTCACTTGCCTGCTAACACCTCCCTTTGCTCTGGGCCCCTAAAGAAGTGTGCTCCAACTTAATTGCCATGATGAGCATTTATTCAATCATCATTTTGGAGGAAGGAACTTAGAGTTCACCTAGTCAAATACCCTTCAATTTACAAATGAGGAAACTGAGTCCAAGAGAGATGAAAGGTCAAATGGTAGAACCAGGATTTAAACTCAGGTCTTCTGTCTCCCACTTTAGCAGTTATTTTTTTTTTTTTTACCGTATCAGTGTTGTCTCCTTAACTGATGAGCTCAGCCAGTGTCTTCAACCAGAACTTTAGGGAAGCGAGATGGCACAGTGAATAGAGCTCTGGTCCTGGAGGCAGGAGGTCCTAAGTTTAAATTATACCTCAGACAGTTACTAGCTGTATCACCCTGAGCAAATCATTTAACCCTGTTTGCCTCACTTTCCTCATCTGTAACATGAGCTGGAGAAGAAAATGGCAAACCACTTTGGTATCTTTGCCAAGAAAACCCCAAATAGGGGCACTGAGAGTCGGCCCAACTTAAACAACAAACAGCAACATTTGGCTTTGGCATCTTTTTCAAGCCTCATTCTTCAAGGAGCCATCCCTGGGATACTCCATTGAAATCTGCCTTTTGTCAAAGGCATATAATGCCCTGGAATTTTCCTTTCTTCCTTTCCCCTCTAAAACTTCCCAGTCTAGTGTCCCAGGTAGACACCAGTCTATCATTTTAAATTCTTTCCATCTCATTATATCAACTATCTGGAAAATGAAGGGAATGGAGTTTTGGATATTAAGGCTGTTGCCTTAAGGGATTGACAAGAGTTTTTGAAATGAGAAATATCCAAAGTATCTTTTAAAAAGAACTGCCTGGAGTGATTGGCATTTTAATGTAGCTATGTATCAACTAATAAAAGGCTTCAGCAGTTTCAATTACATGAACACATGATACGTCCAGCTTCGGGCTGGACCTGAAAAAGCTGAATTTGTTGGCAGAAGCTCATTCATTTGGACCCCATTGATCTGGAATTTAAGATAGTTCGAAAAGGGCTCCCCTGGAGCCTACCTAAGTTCCTGAAAGTCAGAACTGCAAGAGTCCTTAGAAATCATCTCACCCAGTCCCCTACTTTAAGAAAGCCAGAAGTCGAGTCCCAGAGAAGGGAAGTGCTTTACCTATGGTCACAGCAGAGCTGGAATTGTAACCTAACTTCACCTTGTTTTAAACTCAACTCTCTTTACATTGTACCATCCTGCCCTTGCCCTTTCTATAGGTTCAATACATAAATCAGAAATGTGAAGAAAATTTCAGAAGGGATGTTTGGACTACATGAGAGCAGCATATTTTCCAAGAACTGGGAAATACTGTAAAAGGATAAATGATTTTATGCTAATTAAATGCCATTCTTATCCACTCATTAAAGTAGAACATTAAGAGCTTCTTCTTAATAGTAGTTTTTTAAACTGGTTTTAATTGTTATATTCCCTTAACCAAAAGTGTCTTTTTTTTTTCAAATGCTTAATTAGCTTCTGTTTTACATCATTCATTGCCACCAGATTTTGAGTTATTATGTTTTCCCCATTTTTTCCTTACCCACCACCCCAAAATAGTGGTCCCACAGGATATTCCCCTCCTCCAATCTGCTCTCTCCCATATCTTCTCCCATACCCCCTTCAACTTTTCCAGTAGGGAATGGTGGATCTCTATGCCCCAATGCCTTTATATGTTATTTCCCAATTACATGTAAAATAGTATTAATAGGGGGGCGGAGCCAAGATGGCGGAGTAGAAACAGCTCGTCCAAGCCTCTCTGCCCCCAGATTCTCCACAAACTATGTAAAAAAGGACTCTGAAAATCTTCTGGAGCCCCAGCACCCACAGAACGACACAGA
Source organism: Gymnobelideus leadbeateri (assembly GCA_011680675.1). Taxonomy (NCBI): domain Eukaryota; kingdom Metazoa; phylum Chordata; class Mammalia; order Diprotodontia; family Petauridae; genus Gymnobelideus; species Gymnobelideus leadbeateri. Next base: position 42,763 of record WOXC01000429.1, on the reverse strand, counting down.
GAAGCTAACCTCCCGCTGAGGACAGCCCAGCACCCTGCAGGAAGGACCAGCGCAGTGGTCTGGGAGCCGGCAGCGCGCAGAGCGCAGGAGCCGAGCCGAGCCCAGGTCCACGTGAGCCGAGGTTTTAGCCCCAGGGCGGCAGGGCCAGCAGCCGGCTGGAGGAACCCCAGAACACCAGGAGCTGTGGAGACTCCAGAATTATCAACATAGACTTGCCTAGGACAAAGTAAGAGGTTAGTGTCCTATGGACTTTGGGACCTGTATTTGGGGAATGCGTCAGCTCCCTCCCCTGGGGGCTAGAAGCTGCTGAGGAGACACGCCATTTTGTAGTTTTCATAGGCATTTCCGGCTCCCAGCCTACAAATCGTGGGGAGATCCAGCGATCAGTCTTGGGGAGTAATCGCTCTTGCTTTAACCTCCCTGGATCTGGATTGTGATCTAGGGTGGAAGTCGTGGGTGGGTTTACAGCTTGCCAGAAACGGAAGTTGCCCCCCACACGTTCGGGGCGAAAATTCCTCTATCTGGCCTTAAAGCCATAGTGTGGCAACAAGCCCAAAAGTCAAGCAATTAAGGGGCAACATGCCAAGGCAAAGGAAACAGAAAAATGCAACCCTAGACTCCTATTTTGGGGGCATAGAGCGGGAAAAGGACTGTGAGGTCAGAAGTCCTGCTCCAAAAGCCCCAGGGGAAAACATGAGCGGGTTGCAGGCCATAGAGGACCTTAAGAAGGACTTTAAAATCAAATAAGAGAAGTGGAGGAAAAATTAGAAAGAGAAATGAGAAGGATGCAGGAAAAGTATGAAATGAGGGTCAACAGCCTGACTGAGGAAAACAACACCTTAAAAAATAGACTAACTCAAATGGCAAAGGAGGCCCAAAAGGGCAATGAGGAGAAGAATGCCTTAAAAAGTCGAATTTGCCAGATGGAAAAAGAATCTCAAAAGTTCACTGAGGAGATTCATTCCTTCAGAGTTAGACTGGAGCAAATGGAAGCTAGTGACTTTATGAGAAATCAAGATGCTGTTAAGCAGATCCAAACAAATGAAAGATTAGAAGGCAATGTGAAATATCTCATGGGAAAAACCACTGACCTGGAGAATAGATCCAGGAGAGACAATTTAAAAATTATTGGACTACCTGAAAGCCATGATCAAGGAAAGAACCTAGAAATCACCCTTCAAGAAATTCTCAAGGAAAACTGCCCTGATGTTTTAGATCCAGAGGGCAAAATAGAGGTTGAAAGAATCCACCGATCACCTCCTGAAAAAGATCCCAAAAAGAAAACTCCCAGAAATATTATAGCCAGGTTCCAGAATCCCCAGATCAAGGAGAAAATACTACAAGCGGCCAGGAAGAAACAATTTCAATATTGTGGAAACACAATCAGAATAGCCCAGGACCTGGCAGCTTCTACACTGAGGGATCGAAGGGCATGGAATATGATATTCCAGAGGGCAAAAGAACTGGGAATGAACCCAAGGGTCACCTACCCAGCAAAACTGAGTATTTTGTTTCAGGGGAAAATATGGTCATTCAGTGGAATAGAGGACTTTCAAGCATTCTTGAGAAAAAACCAGAGTTGAATAGAAAATTTGACATCCAGACACAAGAAGTAAGAGATGCCTGAGAAGGTAATCAGGGAAAAGAAATCAAAAGGAACTTATCAAAGTTGAACTATTTACATTCCTATATGGAAAAGCAATATCTGTGACTGATGATATCTTTCTCACTATGAAAATAATGGAAGAAGGGGGTGTGGTCATATGAATACATATGTGAATGTGTGTGTATATGGTTACAGTTATATATGGATAGAGGGCATAGGTTGATTTTGTTGGGAAGGGAGAGTACTCAAGGGATGAAATTATGAGGTGAGAGAGGAAAGTGGCAAGAGGAGATGGGGAGAGACATGGAAGGGTAAACTATCTCATGTAGGGGAAGTGGGTGCAAAGGAGGGGGAGAATAAGGAAGGCTAAAAAGGCAAAACCACATTCACATTGAATTTGGTTCAGGGAGAAAATGACATACATACTAAATGGGATATCTCAACCTGCAGCAGGATAGGGGGAAGGGGGATGAGAGGAGGGATGATGGATGGGAGGGCATCCTTGGGGTGAGGGGAGGTTGGAAGTACCCACTATAGAAGAGGGACAGGATCATGTAGGGAATGGACCAGGTGGGGGGTGGGATGAGTGGGAGGGAATTATAAGCAGCCTTGCACAATATATCTACTATGATAATGTTTTGCATAGCTAGACATGTACAACATATACTGAATTATGGGAGAAGGTATGGGAGAGAGCAGATTGGAGGAAGCGATATCTTGTGGGACTGCTATTCTGGGAGGTTGGGTAGGGGAATAATGGGGGGAAAATGATTGTAACTCAAAATCTGGCGGAAAATGATGTAAAACAGAAGTTAATAAAGTATTTGTTTAAAAAAAAAAAGAATAAAAAAAAATAGTATTAATAATAGTATTTATATATTTTAAATATTTGATTTTAAAATTTTGAATTCCAGATTCATTCCCCTCCTCCCTTGTCGTCCACCCTTGCTGGGAAGATAAGTAATTTAGGATATGTTGTACCTGTGTAGCTATGAAAAACATTACCATAGTAGCTATATTGTAAAAGACTGACTATATTTTCCTCCCTCCTATCCCACCTCCCTCTTGTTCTATTCTCTACTTTAATCCTGTCCCTTTTCAAAAGTGGGTGCTTCCAATTTCCCTCCCCCCCCAGCCTTCCCTCCCTTCCATCATCTCCCCTCTCATCCCCTTCCCCCCTACTCTCCTGTAGGGTAAGATGTCCTATATAGTATGTATGTCATTATCTCCCTGAGCCAAATTCAATGAGAATAAGGTTTTGCCTTTTTGCCTTCCTGTTTTTCCCCTCCATTGCAAACATTTTCCCTTGCTTCTTCTATATGAGATAGTTTACCCCATTCTGTCTCTCCCCATCTCCTCTCATTATATTCCCCTCTCACCTCTTAATTTCTCCTTTTAAATATCATCCCTTCCTATTTAATTGGTCCTGTGCCCTCTATCTATGTATACCTGTAAATATATATACACACATTCACATGTGTATTCATATGCCCATATACCCTTCTTCAATTATTTTCATACTGAGAAAAGTTTCATAAGTAACAATTATCATTTTTCCACTTAGGAGTGTAAATAGTTCAACTTTGATAAGTTCCTTATGATTTCTTTTCCCTGTTTACCTTCTCATACTTCTTTTACTTCATGTATCTGAATGTCAAATTTTCTATTCAACTCTGTTTTTTTCATCAAGAATACTTGAAAGTCCTCTATTCCACTGAATGACCATATTTTCACCTGAAACATGATACTCAGTTTTTCTGGGTAGGTGATTCTTGGTTTTAATCCCAGCTCCTTTGCCCTCTGGAATATCATATTCCAAGCCCTTTGATCCCTCAGTGTCGAAGCTGCCAGATCCTGTGTTATCCTGATTGTGTTTCCACAATATTGAAATTGTTTCTTCCTGGCTGCTTGTAATATTCTCTCCTTGATCTGGGAATTCCAGAACCTGGCTATAATATTCCTAGGAGTTTTCTTTTTGGGAGCTTTTTTCAGGAGGTGATCGGTGGATTCTTTCAACCTCATTTTGCCCTCTGGTTCTAAAATATCAGGGCAGTTTTCCTTGAGAATTTCTTGACGGATGATTTCTAGGTTCTTTCTTTGATCATGGCTTTCAGGTAGCCCAATAATTTTTTTTTTTAGCTTTTTGGAGGGCAGTTGGGGTTAAGTAACTTGCCCAGGGTCACACGGCTAGGTTTTTGTTTGTGTGTGCGTTAAGTGTCTGAGGTCAGATCCGAACTCAGGTCCTTCTGACTCCAGGGCTGGCACTCTACTCACTGTGCCACCTAGCCGCCCCTAATAATTTTTTTTTTAAAAGCAATTGGGGTTAAGTAACTTGCTCAAGATTACACGGCTAGTCATTATTTATGTGTGGGTGCTCATTTTCTGAGGCCGGACTTGATCTCGGGTCATCCCAACTCCGAGGCCAGTGCTCTTACTCACTGCGCCACCTAGCCGCCCCTTTAGGGCAATTGGGGTTAAGTAACTTGCCCAAGGTTACACGGCTAGGTTTTTGTTTGTGTGGATTAAGTGTCAGAGGCCGGCTGCAAACTCAGGTCCTTCTGACTCCAGGGCCGGCGCTCTATTCACTGCGCCACCTAGCTGCCCCAGTCCAATAATTTTAAAATCATCTCTCCTGGAACTATTTTCCAGGTCAGTGGTTTTTCCCATGAGATATTTCACTTTGCCTTCTATTCTTTCATTCATTTGGATCTGTTTAACAGCATCTTGATTTCTCTTAAAGTCATTAGCTTCCATTTGTTTCAATCTAATTCTGAAGGAATGATTCTCCTCAGTGAGCTTTTGAAATTTCTTTTTCTATGTGGCAAATTTGGCTTTTTAAGGAATCTTCTCCTCATTGCCTTTTTGAGCCTCTTTTTTCCATTTGAGTTAGTCTATTTTTTAAGGTGTTATTTTCCTCAGGCTATTGACTCTCATTTCATAATTTTCTTGCATCATTCTCATTTCTCTTCCCAATTTTTCCTCCACTTCTCTTATTTGCATCTTAAGGTCCTCTATGGCCTGTAACCAGCTTGTATTTTTCTTTGAAGCTTTTGGTGTAGGATTTCTGACTTCACTGTCTTCCTCCTGTACCATGCTTTGATCCTTTTTGTTGCCAAAATAGGAGTGTAAAGTTGGGTTACTCTGTTTATTTTGCTTTCTTTGCCTACTCATGTTGCCACTCAGTTACTTGACCCCTGGGCTTTTTTGCCACAGTATGACTCTGACACCATACAGGGGAGCTTCTGTCCCAAATGCTGGGGTTTTCTCAGCTGCCAGAGGTATTAGTTGGGTGCCCTCTGTGAAGTCTCCACTCGCTCTGGCAAGCTGGTCACATACCCCAGGACCTCCACTCTACACTGCAATCCAGATCCAAGCAGGTTAAAGCAAGAGTTATTATCTCTCAAACTGGTCACTTGGTCCCCCTACACTCTGCAGGCCAGGAGCTAAAGCTGCCATGTAGGGGCAGCTTCATGGCAGTGGCTCCTCCGTGGCTCCTCGCCCCAGGGACAAAAGCTGATGCACTCCCAACTCCTGGATCCAAAAGTCCACACTGCACTGACCTCTTACTTTGTCCTTCACATCTATGTGTTGATTATTCTGGAAATGCCACAACTGCTGATATTCTGGAGTTCCTTCAGCTGGTGGCTAGTCAGGCCCACCCTGGGGCTAAACCTCTGGCTCACCTGGGGCTGGGTTCAGCTCCCAGAGCACTGTGATGGCCTATTCCTGCCAGCCTGCTGGGCTGTCCTCAGCAGGAGGTTAGTTTCTTTGTGTCATTTTGTGGGTTCTGTAGCTCCAAAGTTTGTTTAGAGTCCCCTTTACAGGAATTGGAAGTGGTGGGAGCCGAAGCTATGTGGAGGTTCTGTTTTTACTCTGCCACCTTCAAAAGTGTCCTTTTTTGAGAGTATACTTTTAATAAGTCATATCTCAGCCATTTCCCCAGTTAGTTTAAAATGTTATCACAGGATCATAAAACTGAAAGGGGCTATAAAGATCATGTATTTTTAACCTTTTCATTTTACAGATGAGGAAACTGAGGCCCATAGAATTTCAATGACTTGCCCAAGATTTTACAGCTAGTTAGTGGCAGAGCTGGGGCTTGACTTTGTTTTCTTTACCAGTGGGATTTGAATGTGCTGCTACATTAAACTAGTAAGTGGCAGAGTCTCACCTGATTCCATGTTCAGTCCTCTTTCACTGTGCCATGCAACTCTGCTTTCAGAAGGGGTAAAAGATTCCAAACTATTGGAGAAAAGATTATTTAAAGTAAAGTGTTGGTTTCCCTTAAATCTAAGAGTCAAATTATATAAACATCAGAGCCTTCACTAAGGGTGGTACAAAGGAGCTTTGCTCCAGGGTGCCATCTTTAAAAGATACTTAGAGTGCTTGCTTCCCTTTATCAGAGAATAACAGGGCTTAGCACTCAGTTGGCAAGAATGATTAATGTGAAAAGGCCCCTAGCCCATGGTGTTATCTCCAACAACAGACCTAACCATATCTTAGCGTTTTTGTCTGTATGGACAGTGTTCCAATGCCACTATTTCTCCACTTTGGGATGCTGGCCCTATGATCTCCCTCCTCTAAAGCATGGGTGAGAACACTTTGTGCCACTTACCCTAGACGTGATTTACAATGTTTTCCTGGGGCAGAGAAAATTGTTGGTTTGAATTCTGAGAATTATAGAACTATAAAATGTTAGAGCTAAGAAGGGAAGTCATTGAGGTCTCAGGATGAAGTAATGGAGAGGATCTTTGTCATCATCTAGTCTAATCTCGTTTACTTTATGGGTGAGGAAATTAAGGTCTTCATTATGTGACTTACTAGCTATTTATTGAATTTGTTGTTTCATTTCCTTAGTGCAGACCACCTATCCCTTTTGTCCAGAATGCAGTCCCTCTTAACTTCTGTCTTTTGTGCTAGCTGATACACTAGGGTAAGAATTAGCAAAGTGCAATCAGGGCTTTTCTCTAGAATCCCATAACCATCATGCCTTTATTCTGGGTGTGGCTTCTTACTTGAGTAGCCTTCCTCTGATGTGCTACTTGTCCTGAGGACCTGAACCATACAGGGCAACCATAATTAGTGAATGAGGTGGGGGTTACCAGTGGTAGAGCCATTGTGTGCTGCTCATCATTTCCCACTACCCCCATTATCCCCTGGATTTGAACTCCAGTCTTCCTGACTCCAGGCCCAACACTTTATCCACGGTACCACCTATCTGCCCAGAAGGGACTGTAGAGGTGAAATACTAGAAACTCCTTTGATAGTACATATTTCTAGTGACTTGTTCCAGCTTTTACACTCTAATCAGTGGAAGTGGAGTATTCATGAACCATTTTGGATCATCCGTAGTAACTTTGAGCTTTAAAAAATTATATTTTAAGCCGTAATTTTATTACAGATCAGATTATTTTAGTCATCCTCTCTTGAGATACCTGGACTTTGAAAATTGTGTTGGTAGCATATATTTAGAGAAAATAAATTGTAATTGTGTGCTTCTTCCTCAATTTTACTGTTTGTAGCCATGGTAAGAAAAAAAGGAAAGGAACATCTCGTTTTGGGGGGAAAGGTAAAACAATAACAACAGCATAAATAAAAAAAAAACTCTAAGCAACCGTCAACAGTTTGTAAAATGAAAATTCTTCTTTTGTTGTTTCAAACCTTGCTCATTATTAGCACCAAGTGGGAGGTAGGAAATGCATCTTCAATTCATCAAATTCAGATCCCTATTTTTTCTATAAAAGAGTGATATGGCATCTAGTTGTATGAGAGTCTGGTAATTACTTTGAGTCATTTGCTTTTAAGGAAGAAACAACACAGGTCTCTGAAGCTGTTTGTTCTTAAAGGAGAACCTCATTACCTGCTGCCTGCCTTCCCTCAGACAGAGCCTGCATCAGGGCTTCACTGACGTGGGGATGTATAGGAGGTCTTTAACTGGGGGTGTTAGCCTTTTTTGTTACCTTCAGTGTTACTAGCTCATTTACTGTATTGTGTTTCCCATTTTTCATGGGCACCATTTAGAGAGAAATATCTGGTAAATATTTCCCAAATGATTTTTTCATGGCTGAGCCCAGGAAACAGCCCTTCTGCAGTGATGGAAAGCCTGTTCCCTCCCTGGTGTGGAGAGCAGCAATTCTTGAGGGTTGAAGGGGGAGATTTCTCCCTGGTATAACTGAGGAATCTGAATACTTGTCAGCAAACTGTTGCAGGGCATTGCTATAGATCTTTGTGCTCATTCTTCCTTTTGACTTGGAAATACGATGCTGAATGGGCAATTTCATCAAATGCATATTGCTGCTCTGATGATGAATGCTCCTCACTTGTTGGTCTACTCCACGTTCTTAAAAACAATTATTTCAAGTGGCCTCTCAGGGAGAACCTCTTCTCAAGTTGAATAAATCGATGCACAATATCAATTCTTAAATCCAGATGACATGGTAGTTCTATCTGGGTGCTTCTACCCGGGGTCATTTTTCTGAGACATTTAAATTTACAGCTGGACTACTTCATTCCGCTGATAAGGAAAGCTAGAAGAAAGATTGCAAAACATTGAAAGAGAAATTAGAACTTGGAGTAAAACAACTATTGGTCCTTATATTATATATGCCAACAATCAAAAAGGCAATTCTGTGAATATATAGTTTACTCATTTGTTTATTGTAATCGGCATGTAACCCGAGGCCTAGAACTTTGAATTCTGGACTTAAATGGACTGGTTTTAATCTTGGAAATGACTCCCTAAAGCATTTGTCTTTGGATCATCTTGTTCGTACTCAGAGTTTCTTCTGGGTACTTCTGAATATAATCTATTTCTCTGTTTCCACTGATATAAAAAAGAGGAGTCCAGCTCCTATATAAATGCTAAGGGTAACAGTGCATATCAGAAATGCAATGGCCTTTGTTATACTGCACAGGAAATATAGAAAATGCATAACGATCTGAGAGTAGGCCAGAAAAATCAATCACATAATTCTTTCCTCTTTTTATGAGTCCCTGAGGAGAAGCCCTGGGAACTTGTGTAGTCCTCCAATGCTATCCTATTGTTTGGACTACTCTTGGAGGGGAAACAAAGTGAGGGACAATACCACTGACACCCCAGAAAGGTCTGCCTTTACTCCAAGCATCCATATAGGTCTCATGCCTTACATTTGTAAAGTACTTTGCAAAAACTGCTAGCTATATTATTATCATTGTTGTTGTTATTATAATTACTATTATAGCTTAAGGGCTCAGATTCCTTTTAGAAAAGAAATAAACTTAATTATGTTAAAGACATACTCCCCTGACATTTCAGTGAATCTGTTCTTTACCCTTGAATTCCATATAGATATCCAGCATTATTGTACTATTCTAAAGGTCTTAGATTGCCTGTAGAAGAAAATGAACTCAGGGTTATTAAAAAGACAACTCCCTGCTCAGTGGATATATATTATTCGAATTACTGAGGAGATACAGAGAGCATTTATCTATCATAGTAAGAATATTACAGGTGATGGTGTAGTAGGACCTGAACCCAAAAGCCCTGTGACCATGTCTCTGAAAACAACCCAGAATCATCCCCGCCAATGAGAAAATCTTTGTTACAGCACATACAGAGTTGACCCTGTAATTCCTCAGATAAAAGGCTATCAGTGCATACAGGCAATGGGGTTGTCTGCCCAAGCATCCTGTCTCTGGTGTCTGCCCAAGGACTATGCTTTGTCAATCCTTCTATCTTGTCCCCTCAATAAAGCTATCTCTGTTGTCTCCCTGAGTTTTCCAATACATTCAAGCAGCCTAGCACCTGGACTTCTTACATATTCCTTTGAAGACTAACCACTTCTAATCCCATCCCATCAGCTAATTAGAATAATTGGCATCCCTTTCCCTGTACTTTTTTCCATATAAACTTAAACAACATTCCTATCAGGTTACAAATTTCCTAAGGAACTTCAACCCCTTTATTCTTATTGACATCACAATAAACTGCCACTTGACTGGAAGAGGGTTTGAGTGTGTGAATTCCTTCTGGTTGACCCCGCCCTGTACTCTGATATTTTGGGGCTCCCAGCACCCCTAAGCTGTATCACAGGCACTGTGCTAAACTCTGTGGATACAAACAGAATCAAATAAGTCACTCTCTACCATAAAAGAGGACTGATAAGCAGCCTGTCTCTCAAAAGAGAATCAAGTCAACTGGTTCACCTAACTTCTTTGGGAACATGGAGGAAAGAGAACAACATTAACCACAACTGCAAAAGTATTTTTAACGCCCTTTTAGTGTAACTTCTGAAATTCAAAGTCAGAGTTCCAGCCGGCTCCTCTTCTTGGCTCTTCACTCTCCTTTTCCAGCTTGCTGAAGATGGGGGTGGACCACAGGACCACAGATTTGGAACTAGAGGGGCATTAGAAGGTCCCATGGATAGTGAGTGATAGAAGTGGCAATTGTCTCAAGGTTCTTGGTGCTCAGTCCAGTGCTTTTCCTCCTGTATGGGGATTAGAGACATTGGATTCTTGAACCCTCAGGATTTAGTTCTAATCCGTTCCCTTTCCCTCCTGTGAGTTGCAGTAGTGCTCTGCATTTCAGCATTGCACTGTTCCTCTGAGGAGTCTGTCTACAGTCAGTCTGTCAGCTACTCACCTTTATTAGCCACTTGTTGGGTACCAGGTAATATGCTATACACTAAAGATGTAAAGAAAGGCAAAAAACTGTCTCTACTCTCAAAAGAGCACACATTCTCATGGAAGTGACTACATGCAGATAACTATGTTAAAATATATACATTATAAATGGAAGGTTATTTTAGAGACCAAGGACTAGGAGCTGGAAGGACCGAGAAAGGCCTCCTCCAGAAGATGGGATTTGAGCTGTCTTAAAGCAATCTAGGAAAGCTAGGAGATAGAGGTGAGGAGGGAGAGCAGTGTTGTTTGAGGGCCAGTGTTGCAAGATTATAGAGTACATGGAAGGGAATTAGGTATAAGAAGACTGGGAAGGTCCTTTTGGGAAATAATCTCAACTGAGGAGAATGAGACCTGTTGGGAAAAGTGTCCATCAGTGGGTGACCAATGATTGTGGGTCAAAGAAAGGAGGCTAAACTGAAAGCAAAAAAATGTATTAGTATGCTAAGGAAGATTGCTCACTGAGAGCAGCTTCAGCTTTTTAAGGTACAATTAAAAAAAATTCAGACTGCTTTAGGATACACAGCCAAGAAACAGAGTTCTGTGACAATTGAATGTAGCTAAGCAATCTATTTCACAGAGGATGGAAGGATAGCAGAAAGGGAGATCAGCTAAGGGCAGAAGGAGGTAAGGTGGGGTTTGAAGGGGATATTTCCCATGTAGTTGGTAAGGTTTATTATTAGAATAAGAAAACACTCCCTGTTCAAGAACAAGAAGCAAGAAAAGTAACCAAATACTGAGGAATCGTAAGAGGAGTCCTTTTAGACAAAACTGCTGGTGTCTCTTTTTCAAGGACAACAAATAGTTGTTATAACAGTGAGTGGAACTGTCTGCTCTACTGTTCTTGAATAGTTTGTTATCTTTTACTTCTCCTTCAGTTGTGGTTGGGTACTCTCTACTATTGGGCCACCAAGTATTTGGAGAATTTCTCCAGCAAGATAAAGCAAGATGATTGCTTCCAGTTCCTGCCCTACCCACAACCCCCTTGGTAGAAAGGGGGCAGATTATGAAGGGCTTTAAATGACAAACAGGATTTTATATTTGGTCCTGGATGTAATAGAATGGCATTGGAGTTTATTGAGTAGGAGTGACTTGATCAGACTTGTGCTTTAGAGAAAATCATTTTAGCATATGAGAGGAAGATGGATTGGACTGGAGAGAGACTTGGGTCAGGCAGAGCAGCTAGTATGCTTTTGCCACAATCCAGGTGAGAGGTGCTATGTATAAGTGTATATACAAGGGTAGAGAGAAAGGTGCATATATGAGATATGCCTTCCTCAGCTGTAAAGTCTTGAATTTTTTATTTGAGAAATATCACTCATCTGAAGTCTTCCTTAAGTGCTTCAGAAACCATCAAAGTGAACCTAGTTGTCTAAAAACCATACCAGTCCTGGCAGGTCCTATACCAAGCTGGAAAAACTGATTAAAGGTTTCACAAGGATCTGCCTATGTCACCTGCCACTAAATTCCCTAAGTACACAGAGACTAACTCATAGGAAAGCTGACCATCAGTGGTGGATTTATTTTATTTGATTACCCTTAATAGTCCAGAAAGATTATGTACTAAGGCATGGAAAAGTTTGCAGTCTACGCTCGTGGTGGGGATATCCACACAGATATTTTGAAATAAGGAAGATAACCATATGCAAACTCATTCGGGTTGTTAACTCTAGCTAAGTCTTTAAACTAAAGGTTAGGGCAGAGGTTCCTAAACTTTTTTTTTAGGAATAAAACCCCTTGGATTTCAGTTAACCTTCCATATAGTTTCCATTCACTATTTTTTTTTAATTAAACAAATGCTTTATTAACTTCTGGTTTACATCATTCATTTCCACCAGATTATGAGTTACATTTTCCCCCCATTTTTCCCTACCCACTACCCCAGAATAGCAGTCCCACTAGATATCCCCTCATCCAATCTGCTCTCTCCCATATTTTCTCCCATATTCCCTTCAACTTTGCCATTAGGGCAAGGTTCCATTCACTATTAAGGGAAATAAATTCTACAATTTACAATGTAAATATATATATTTAAGAAATAAAATAGAGCATAGGGACAAGACTTGGGCTTTCATTGGTGTAGGGAACCCCTGAATGAGACAGAACCAATGAACGCTGGTACTTTTTAATTTAATTTATATATAGTCTTAGACAGTTGCTTAGAGTATGAAATAGTAGAATGGCTTGTTCAATGGCACACAACAATTCTGGGCGAAGGGCAGGACTACTGATTCCAGACCTTCCTAGCTTTGAGGCTGGCTTTTTATCCACAGCAAAATTCTTCCTCTTAAGAAAAAAAATACCGATAAAGAGATCAGTCTCAATTGTTATTTAGTTGTATCCAACTCTTCATGACCCCATTTCCTTTCTTTTTTTAAACAAATGCTTTATTAACTTCTGTTTTACATCATTCATTTCTGCCAGATTTTGAGTTACAATCATTTTCCCCCCATTGTTCCCCTACCCAACCTCCCAGAATAGTAATCCCACAAGACATCGCTTCCTCCAATCTGCTCTCTCCCATACCTTCTCCCATACCCCCATCGACTTTTCCATTAGAGGAAGGTGAGTCTTTGCATCCCAATGCCTGCACATCTTATCTCCCTATTACAAGCAAAAGAGTATTAATAATAGTATTTATATATATTTGAAACATTTAATGTTACGACCTCAAATTTCAGATCCATTTCCTTCCTCCCTTGTCACCCATTCCCTCTTGGGAGATAAGTAATTCAGTATATGTTGTACATGTCTAGCTATGCAAAACATTATCATAGTAGATATATTGTACAAGGCTGCTTATAATTCCCTCCCACTCATCCCACCCCCCACCTGGTCCATTCCCTACATGATCCTGTCCCTCTTCTATAGTGGGTACTTCCAACCTCCCCTCACCCCAAGGATGCCCTCCCATCCATCATCCCTCCTCTCATCCCCCTTCCCCCTATCCTGCTGCAGGTTGAGATATCCCATTTAGTATGTATGTCATTTTCTCCCTGAACCAAATTCAATGTGAATGTGGTTTTGCCTTTTTAGCCTTCCTTATTCTCCCCCTCCTTTGCAACCACTTCCCCTACATGGGATAGTTTACCCTACCCTGTCTCTCCCCATCTCCTCTTGCCACTTTCCTCTCTCACCTCATAATTTCATCCCTTGAGTATTCTCCCTTCCCAACAAATTCAACCTATGCCCTCTATCCATATATAACTGTAACCATATACACACACATTCACATATGTATTCATATGACCACACACCCTTCTTCCATTATTTTCATAGTGAGAAAGATATCATCAGTCAAAGTTATTGCTTTTCCATATAGGAATGTAAATAGTTCAACTTTGATAAGTTCCTTTTGATTTCTTTTCCCTGATTACCTTCTCAGGCATCTCTTGCTTCTTGTGTCTGGATGTCAAATTTTCTATTCAATTCTGGTTTTTTCCTCAAGAATGCTTGAAAGTCCTCTATTCCACTGAATGACCATATTTTCCCCTGAAACAAAATATTCAGTTTTGCTGGGTAGGTGACCCTTGGGTTCATTCCCAGTTCTTTTGCCCTCTGGAATATGGTATTCCATGCCCTTCTATCCCTCAGTGTAGAAGCTGCCAAGTCCTGTGCTTTTCTGATTGTGTTTCCACAATATTGAAATTGTTTCTTCCTGGCCGCTTGAAGTATTTTCTCCTTGATCTGGGGATTCTGGAACCTGGCTATAATATTCCTGGGAGTTTTCTTTTTGGGATCTTTTTCAGGAGGTGATCTATGGATTCTTTCAACCTCTATTTTGCCCTCTGGATCTAAAACATCAGGGCAATTTTCCTTGAGAATTTCTTGAAGGGTGATTTCTAGGTTCTTTCTTTGATCATGGCTTTCAGGTAGTCCAATAATTTTTAAATTGTCTCTCCTGGATCTATTCTCTAGGTCAGTGGTTTTTCCCATGAGATATTTCACATTGCCTTCTAATCTTTCATTTGTTTGGATTTGCTTAACAGCATCTTGATTTCTCATAAAGTCATTAGCTTCCATTTGCTCCAGTCTAACTCTGAAGGAATGAATCTCCTCAGTGAACTTTTGAGATTCTTTTTCCATCTGGCAAATTCGACTTTTTAAGGCATTCTTCTCCTCATTGCCCTTTTGGGCCTCCTTTGCCATTTGAGCTAGTCTATTTTTTAAGGTGTTGTTTTCCTCAGTCAGGCTGTTGACCCTCATTTCATACTTTTCCTGCATCCTTCTCATTTCTCTTCCAATTTTTCCTCCACTTCTCTTATTTGATTTTTAAAGTCCTTCTTAAGGTCCTCTATGGCCTGCAACCCGCTCATGTTTTCCCCTGGGGCTTTTGGAGCAGGACTTCTGACCTCACAGTCCTTTTCCTGCTCTATGCCCCCAAAATAGGAGTCTAGGGTTGCATTTTTCTGTTTCCTTTGCCTTGGCATGTTGCCACTTAATTGCTTGACTTTTGGGCTTGTTGCCACACTATGGCTTTAAGGCCAGATAGAGGAATTTTCGTCCCGAACGTGTGGGGGGCAACTTCCGTTTCTGGCAAGCTGTAAACCCACCCACGACTTCTACCCTAGATCACAATCCAGATCCAGGGAGGTTAAAGCAAGAGCGATTACCCCCCAAGACTGATCGCTGGATCTCCCTACAAATTTGTAGGCTGGGAGCGGGAACTGCCTCTGAAAACTACAAAATGGCATTTGTCCTCAGCGGCTTCTAGCCCCCAGGGGAGGGAGCCGACACTTTCCCTAATACCAGTCCCAAAGTCCATAGGACACTAACCTCTTACTTTGTCCTAGGCAACTCTATGTTGATAATTCTGGAGTCGCCACAGCTCCTGGTGTTCTGGGGTTCCTCCAGCTGGCTGCTGGCCCTGCCGCCCTGGGGCTAAAACCTTGGCTCATGCGGGCCTGGGCTCAGCTTGCCTCCTGCGCTCTGTGCGCTGCACGCTGCCAGGTCCCAGACCACTGTGCTGGTCTTTCCTGCAGGGCTGCTGGGCTGTCCTCAGCGGGAGTTTAGCTTCTCTGTGTTGTTCTGTGGGTACTGGGGCTCCAGAAGTTGTTCAGAGTCCCCTTTTACATCGTTTGGGGGGAATCTGGGGGCAGAGTGGCTTGGATGAGCTGTTTCTACTCCGCCATCTTGGCTCCGCCCCCCTCCTTTTTTTTTAATTAAAAAATTTTTCAAATGCTTTATTATTCTGGTTTACATCATTCTATGATCCCATTTCTTGGCAAAGATATTAGAGTGGTTTGCCATTTCCTTCTCCGGCTCATTTTATAGCTGCAGAAACTGAGGCAAACTGGGTTCAGGGACTTGCTCAGGGTCACACAGAAGTATCTGAGGTTAGATTTGAACTCACGTCTTCCTGACTCCAGGCCTGATGCACTGTCCACTGCACCACCTTGACCAAATATCTCTTCTGTTCCCTCTGGGTTCATTTAAACCAGGTTGAGTGAGGGAATTCACTCAGAGAAAAAGAGTTAGCCCCTCTTTTTCAAAATCTTCTTTCAGGCTATCCCTGAATTCTTTGCTGCTTGTCTTTGAGCCAATTCGCTACAAACACTTTATGACTTGGTGTGTCATGTCTCTATGTATAGGTCTGCTAATGGATTCAGCCTTAAACAATTCAGTATGATTAATGCAGTTCTACCCATCACTGTCTTACTATAGGCCTAGGTACCTGTTACGCCTGACTTTAAGCTTTGATAGTCTGAGTTTTGGTTATCCAGAAACATTTTTCCCATTTGTAATGTTGTTATGGAACTAACTGACCCTCCTACAATGTTGTTTCCCCTAAAATGATTTTATTCTTGCTGAAATCAGTTAGTGATGTTAGTCTGTGTTGCCTGTATGTATATTAAGTAGAATTCCAAAAAGTAGAGAAGGGAGCAGAGAACATTTTAAATGAGGGAAATGATGGGAGTAAAGGTGTGAAAGTGTGAAAGTCCAATGTGAATTTAGGATAAATTAAATAGAACAGTTTGAAAGAAGCCCAGAGCCAGGAAGGGGCTTATTGGAGATGGAGGAGAGAAGAGCTCTTTAGTAGATGCTGAAGTTACCTATAGTGATTATACTTTCCCTTTGACACCAGATAGAAGGAAGATCTACAGTTGCCAGCTGGTGAGGATGAACTAATAGGAACCAGTGGTATGAATGGGAAAAGGTTCTTGTCTTATTACAAGGTCTATCAGTCTTCTTTATTAAAGCACTCTTAAAGTAGGGTAGAAACTGCTCCCCTTCGTCCGCCTTCAGTGCCTCCAGGTATTACAGACTTCACCAGAATGGTCACTCTGGTAGGTTCATAAATTCCTGTAGTAATAAAAATCCTATTACTGGCTGCCCTGTGCAGCATGCAGTGCATGCCCACTATTCAGGCAGGACCAGAATTGCATCTGCCATCTGAACTTTTAAACTGCTGAGCTCATCCAAAAATCTGCCATTCTCTATGCACCTTCTGAAGGTCTGTGGAGATCAGAATTGTTTAGGAAGTGATTAATTCAGGAAAATATGGAAGGATAACAGAGAAGAGGTAACATTATATATTATATATATGTATATATGTGTGTCTATATATATGTATATATATGTGGATGTATAAATATGCATATATCTGAAAGAAATTTTAGCTACCATTTAGTCAAACTCTCTCATTTGATAGGTGGAATTAAGAGAAATGGCAGACTTGGAATTTCAACCTTTTTACCTACTTTAATGGACCTATGATATCACAAATGTGGTGTTCCCTCCAACAAGGCAGATTGTAGCTGCTCATTCTGGCCTATTTTGTACAGCCTTCAAGAAGTTTTTTTTGCATAAATTCGACAGAGAGCATCCACCAATATGCTAGGACACTTTTTTGAGTTTTCATGAAGTTGAACATATAATGGGTAGGAGAAATTTTGAACCCCTTGCAATGAATGTATTTTAGAATATTCAAGTTATAGTTAGTATAAAGGAGTTTAATTCCCCTCCTCAATGATTTTGTCACAGAATCATTTATTCAATTAAGAGGCCCAAAGTGAAATCGCAAAGTAGCAGGCATTGGAGAATTTCCCCTTCCCAGAATCCCACCTCAAAGTGTGAATAAGTCCTTAAGTAATGCCAGAAGATTTGGTCATTGGATGAATGGCATCTGACATAATACAAGAAATATAATAGATTTGCTTAAAGAATCAGTCATACCACAGAACCCAGAAAGTGACAGAGAGAAACAAATCTCCTGCAGAAGGCTGCCTGGCAGGCCAACAGGAAGGGTTCATCGCAATGCCCTGGGAGCCAAGAGCCCTCACATGAGGTTTTGACCCCAGGGAGGCAGCAGAGGCCAGAGCAGACTTTAGGAGAGTGAATCACCACCAGCTGTGGCAGTTTCCAGACTTTTCAACCCATAAATGCCAAAAAGAAAGTAAAAGGTCAGTGTAAAACTGTGTTGGAAAGGAAGGGCATGCTCCAGTCCCTGCCCTGGGGCAAGAGGTGGTATAGGCACAGGTGGTAGAGGCTGCTTCAGGAGCTCCTGGACTACAGATTGTAGGGGGACCAAGTGACTATTCAGAGGGTAATCTCTCTTGCTTTGACCTGCTTGGATCTGGTTCATTTTCTTGGGCGGTGGTCCTGGGGTGAGAAACACCAGTTTGCCAGTGTGGTGTCTATAGAGAGGGCGCCCTCCTCAGACCTCTGACAACATTTGTGAAAACCCCAGTGATTTGGGACAAAGCTCTCCTCTCTGAAGTAGAGTTGTACCATGGCAAAGAGCTCAAAAGTCAAGTAATTGACTGGAAATATGAGTAAGCAGGGAAGAACAAACAGATCGTAGTAGGGTAGGCTAGGTTGTCCAGTGAATAGAGCACTGGCCCTGGAGTCAGGAGGACCTAAGTTCAAATTCGGCCTCAGACACTTGACACACTTACTAGCCATGTGACTTTGGGCAAGTCAACCCCAATTGCCCTCCAAAAAAAAAAGGCAAAAAGAAAGAAAATAACAAATAGAACATAGAATCCTTTTTTTTTTTGTGGACAAAAATGATCAAAGCATGGAATGGGAAGAAGACAATGAAATCAGAACTCCTGCATCAAAAGCTTCCAAGAAAAATACGAACTGATCACAGGCCATGCAAGAGAAGGATTAAGGATTTTGAAAACCAAGTAAGAGAAGTGGAGCAAAAATTGGGAAGAGAAATGAGAATGATGCAAGAAAATCATGAAAGGAGTGTCAACAACCTGAATAAAGAAAATAACATCTTTAAAAATAGATGAACTCAAATGGCAAAAGAGGCCCAAAAAGCTAATGAGGAGAAGGATGTCTTAAAAAGGCGAATTTGCCAGATGGAAAAAGAATTTCAAAAGTTCACTGAAGAGAATAATTTCTTCAGAATTAGACTGGAGCAAATGGAAGCTAATGACTTTATGAGAAATCAAGATACTATAAAACAGATCTAAACAAATGAAAAAATAGAAGGCAATATGAAATATCTCATTGGAAAAACCTCTGACCTGGAAAATCCAGGAGAGAGAATTTAAAAATTATTGGACTACCTGAAAGCCATGATCAAAAAAAGAACCTAGAAATCATCCTTCAAGAAATTCTCATGGAAAATTGCCCTGCTGTTTTAGACCCAGTGGGGGAAATAGAAATGGAAAGAATTCACCTATCACTTCTTGAAAAATATCCCCAAAAGAAAACTCCTAGGAATATCATAGCCAAGTTCTGGAGTTCCCAGATCAAGGAGAAAATATTACAAGCAGCCAAGAAGAAACAATTCGAATATTGTGGAATCACAATCAAGATAGCACAAGATCTAACATCTTCTAAATTAAGGGATCAAAGGGCTTGGAGTATGACATTCCAGAGGTCAAAGGAGCTAGGATTAAAACCAAGAATCACCTACCCAGCAAAACTGAGTATCATGTTTCAGGGGAAAATATGATTATTCAATGAAATAGAGGACTTTCAAGCATTCTTGATAAAAAAAATAGAGTTGAATAGAAAACTTGACTTTCAAATACAAGAAGCAAGAGAAGCATGAGAAGGTAAATAGGTAAAAGAAATAATAAGGAACTTAATAAAACTGAACTATTTATATTCCTACATGGTAAAGCAATAATTGTAACTCATGAGACTTTTCTCAGTATGAGGATAGTTGAAGGGAATATATATATTCCCTTCAACTGTACTCATATATAAATACACATATGTATGTATGTATGTATGTATGTATGTATGTATGTATGTATATTTTTTACGTGCAGCTGGGAAATAAAATATACAGGCACTGGGGTATGGAAATCCATCTTGCCCTCCTAGAAAGTCAGGGGCTACAGGGGAGGATATAAGAGAGAGCAGATTGGGGGAAGGGGTATTCAGTAGGATCACTATTTTGGGGGGTGGGGTAGGGGAAAGACGGGGAGAAAATTTGTAACTAAAAATCTTGTGGAAATGAATGTTGAAAACTAAAAATAAACACATTAAACAACAACAACAAAAAAGAATCAGTCATACCCTTATGTATAAAGAACACTAAGCTACTTCATGAGTTAGCCAGTTCATCAGTGGAAGAGTTCCATTTTGGAAATTGAGGATTCCAGTGGAAGATTTCCATTTTGGAAATTGAGGATTCCACTTTGGTAATAAGAGCCAGGAAGTGAAGGAAAACAGCACCTTTGAGCTGAATTCCCTTTTGGGGCAAAGAAAGAGAAGGACATTTTCTCTACTTTCTACCTCCCATTGACCAAGTCATTGGACAGATTTGTCCAGTATAAACCAGAGTAGTCAGGAGCAGAGACAGATGCTAAATGCACATTGATGCAGAAACATACTTTCCTGAGGGCTCAGGGAGTTTTAGGTAGCATTACCCTTAGTGGTAGAGAGTAGAAGAGAGAGTACCAGCAATGAACTCAAGCAAGGAGAAGATCCTGGGATCCCTAGGCAAAAAGCATGAGGATTTACAATAATTACAGGAGCTGTAACTTCTTTGCTACCCATGTGCCCCACTACCATTGTAATCTATGCTTGAACCAACTTTTCCCATGAATAATACGTATATTTTGGGGAGGGCTTTTGGAGGAAATATTTCATAATTTCATAATTCATAAATTCAAAATTTCATAATTTAAAAATTAATACTGTTTTAGTAAATCTCTACTAAAAGCTAACAATAAATAGATGACTACTGTCTAATTGTTAATGAGAAGCACATTGGTGGGCTCTCAGGAACAATATTAGAAGTGGTGGTGGTGGGGGTGGTAGTAGTAGCAGTAGCAGTAGTAGTAGGAGTAGTAGTAGGAGTAGAAGTAGGAGGAGGAGCAGGAGGAGCAGCCAATCCCAAGAATATCTCTAGAATCCTAGAGAGTGATCATCTCTCTGGCCACCCTGTGAGTGCTAATGCAAGTTTAGTGGAGAAGCTGAGAAAGAATTACACATGTTTATTGAGTGTTAATCATTACTAATTCCTTGTAACTGACCCATCTTTCCCCCCCGCATCATACATTTCTCTGATGACACACTTTATGCTAATGCATTTCTTTGTAATTTCTTGTTTGTAACATGTTGAAGCCTGTTCATAACCACTATGTGCCTTTGCATTTCCCTTTTAGTGATCCTAACATTCTTCTGGACGATTCTATGGAAAATTATGTGACTTTGGTTTAATATTCTAAATCTTAAATGCTTTCCCTCAAATAAAACAGAGTAGGAAAAATAGGCAGAGCTTTGCTGAATGATCTGTTTCCATGTTCAGTAATTCTAGTTGGGTGGTTATAGGCTTAAGTGGATTAGGGTGTGAATCGACCTTTTTGTTTCTTAATGAATGAAGAAAAGCTCTATCTTCATTTTTGATTGGATTGCAGCTAAGTGTGTCAGGTAAAAAGTGATTAGACTTGGAGTCAGGAATACTTGAGTTCCAATCCTGCCTGAGACCATTAGTAGTTGTGTGACCCTGGGCAAGTCACTTGGCCTGTCAACCTCAATTTTCCTCACTAGTAAAATGTAGATAACAATGATTTTATCTCACAGGGTTGTTGTAAGGATCATGTGAGAGAACATGCACAGAACAGAGTATAAACATTAAAACACTATATAAGCACTGGCTGATACTATCTTTATTGGGTAAAAGCTCTGATAATTTCTGTGACTAGGACATAAAGAGGTATTATAGATGAACCAGATGAGCCAATGAATGTTGAAAGCAACAGTCCCTTTTATTTGGTGTGTGTAAGGGAAGGCTCTATAGTTTAATTGTAAACACCCAGAGGAGCATGGAATAGGAAGCAGTAGCAATGAGAGAAGGGTATGAAGGCATGCCTTGAAGTAGGACAGCACCTAACAGTCTATTGACAATTTTGTATCAGTGACAGGACTGAATTGTGCAAAGCCATATGGAGATGGGCAGGAAAGGAAGCACCTGGGAGATTATCAGAGAGCTTTGGGTAAGGAGATTTTCAGGCTATGGAAGTTCCTCTTTCTTTTACTCCTCCCTCTTTCCCTCCTCCTAGTCTTCTTTTTCCTGTTCTTCCTCCTTTTTCTTTTCTTTCTTTTCTCCTCTTCTTCCTCCTCTTTTTTATCCTTTTCATCTTCCTCCTCCTCCTCTTTCTCTTCTTCCTACTTTTCCTTCCCTCCCTCTTCTTTCTTCTCTTCCTCCTCCTCCTCCTGCTCTCCTTTCTCCTTTTCTTTTTCTTCCTTCTCCTCTTCCTCTTCTTCTTCCTCTTTTTTATTCTCTTTCTTCCTAAAATACCCCTTTAAAGTTCAAAAACTGCTTCATAATGTAGTGTATCAGTTAATTCTCAGAAGAACCTTGTAAGGTAGGCACTACTATTTTCTTCATTAAATAGTTGAGGAAGCTAAATCTGATTCAGGTAAAAGTGACTTTCAGAGGGTTACTGTAGCTAGTAAGTATACAAGGCAGGATTTTAATTCCAGTCTTTCTGACTACATGTCCAGTGCTCTATTCTAGCTTCTGTTCATGAATAGAAGGTCTATTAAGAGTTTGTTTCCAGGACTTGGTACATCATTATATCAAATTCTCTCCAATTAAAAGGATTCATCTAGCTAGCTCAAAGAAAGTGAACACGTTGTTTACAAAACCCAGGGAGAGTCCATGGTCCCTCAGGCACATCCAATTGTCTGCCAATGTCTGACATCAGAGACAGTGAGACAATAATTAGCTAGAAAGTTACACCAAAGACTCCAGGTATAGAAGATTCCAGAAAAGGGATACTAGGAATAGTAGGCAAGAGATTGGGGCTTGGGCAGGAATGGATTGTCAACAAAGAATAGAAGCTGGGGGGCGGCTAGGTGGCGCAGTGAGTAGAGTGCCGGCCCTGGAGTCAGAAGGACCTGAGTTTGCATCCGGCCTCAGACACTTAATGCACACACAAACAAAAAAAAAAAACCTAGCTGTGTGACCTTGGGCAAGTTACTTAACCCCAATTGCCCTCCAAAAAGCAGAAAAACAACAACAAGAAAAAGAATAGACGCTACAAAAATGGAATTTTCTGGGTAACAGATACATAAGACTTCAATATTTCGTCTTTCTCTGCCATGTTACCCAGCTGTGTTGTTAATACCCTGTAAAAAAATACCAAATTGAAGAACTCTTGCACTAGTGAACAAAAGCACCACCTCGGTAGTCCGAAGACCCGGGTTCAAATTCAGCCTCTAATATTTGTCACCTGTATGCAAATTCACTTATCCTCCAGGTCATCCTCTCTTTCCTCTTTTGTAAAAGGGCATTGGCATTGAGCACCTTCTAAGTCTCTTCTAGTTCTAGGCCTATCATCCTATCAATTGTTATAATGTGAATGATCTTCATTCTCCTTCTAACCCTAATTTATCAGTTTTAAAGTTTTTTTTTTCTTTTTCTTGTTTTGTTTTTGCTTTTTGGAGGGGGAGAAGGCAGGGCAATTGGGGTTAAGTTACTTGCCCAAGGTCATACAGCTGTTAAGCCTTAAGTGTCTGAAGCTGGATTTGAATTCAGGTCCTCCTGACTCCAGGGCCAGTGCTCTATTCACTGCATCACCTAGTCACTCCGTTTTTTTCTTTTTCTGACAAGAGTTCACCTACTTATTCAGAATTCTATCATGTCACAGCTACCTGTGGTTCTCACTCCTGACACTCTGGCTGATATATATATATATATATATTTTTTTTTTTTTTAATTTTTGCTTTTTGGAGGGCAATTGGGGTTAAGTAACTTGCCCAAGGTCAGACGGCTAGGTTTTTGTTTGTGTGTGCGTTAAGTATCTGAGGCCGGATCCGAACTCAGGTCCTTCTGACTCCAGGGCTAATGCTCTACTCACTGCGCCACCTAGCCGCCCTGTAGCTGGTATTTTTTAGTTGTCTTTATTAACATACCTTTTTTTTTTTTTAACCATAGATGAAAGTCCACATTAGCTGAAGAGGTCATAACCTACTTGGGCTCATGAGCCTAAAGCTTTGCTGCTCAGAATCTCCCCTTTACTTGAGAATACCCCTTTCATCATTTGTCAGATGGGGTTGGCACATTGCAATTGCCGGTTT
Source organism: Gymnobelideus leadbeateri (assembly GCA_011680675.1). Lineage (NCBI taxonomy): Eukaryota > Metazoa > Chordata > Mammalia > Diprotodontia > Petauridae > Gymnobelideus > Gymnobelideus leadbeateri. Next base: position 18,999 of record WOXC01000429.1, on the reverse strand, counting down.
TGTTTGTAGGAACACTCAGGTACTTTCCACCCTCATTCTTTTCTACTCTTAACTTATTCACATCAACAAAAATGATCCTGCAAAGAAAACATCTTCAAATAGGAGCAGGGGTGGATTTTGTCCCAGACCTCTATTAAGGTTTGGAGTACAAAGAATTTAAACAGTTTTTGTTTCTCCTTCCTGCTTTCTTTGCAGAGGCAAAATGAGGTCTATGGGTGTGTAACATTGTCAGATTCAGTGTGTGTTGGCTGATATGTTGGCATGTTTTACTGAACTGCTTTTCTCTTTTCTTTTTCTTCTTTGTTACAAGGATTGGCTTGTATGGCTTGGGGGAGGCATATATTTGGAAAAGAAAATGATGTAAGAAACAAAAGATCAATTAAATTTAAAAAAAAGATGTCATTGCAGAGACGCTCCACCAGCCTCAAGGAGAGTCTAAGGCTTTGGAAGTATCAGGGCTCGTGAAACCCAGCTTTCCAGTCCAGAGTGTATTGCCAGATGGTGAAATGCTGCTTGGTTTTGAATGCTACTTTTAACCTATCTCTTGGGGATGATTTATTGGGATAGTGAAATGTTAGGACGTGTCCAGGAGCCATTCCAGGAGAGCCCCTAAAGTGGGATTTATTGGTGCTTGTCCCAGGTGAGAAGTATTTACTTGTAGATTTTGCGTTAAAGTCAGGAGGTAGAAAATCTTTCAATCCACTAATCCACTTGGTAACATTCCCTGGCAAGGCCTAGAGTGCAGTTTAGCAACACTGATGCTCAGTGCCTTTATTTCAGAGCTAGTCAGCTGTGACCTTTTCTTGCCTCAGTACCCAGCTAAAGCCTCCTCTCTTAGGGATATCTCCTAGCTGTCCAGCTCATAACTGGGCAGTCACAGGATTTCAGAGCTGAGAGTTTCAAGTGTGTATGTGTATGTTCCTCTGCAAATATGAAGCTCAGACATGCCAGAGAAGTGATAGCCCATCTGTTTACCAAAAATTAAGTTTCCATTCTATTCAACTAAAAAAAAAGTTTAAGTGCTTAATATATGTCAATTAAGTAATTAATCAATAAGAATTCATTAAGCATCTATTCCATACCAGGTTCTGCAGATGTGAAGTTCTTGCTTTCAAAACATCTTATATTCATGACATAATGTATACATAAGTACATATAAAATATATGCAGATACGTAGAAGATAACTGGAAGAAAGGAAATCAGCATTTATTAAGCACCTACTTTTAAATGCTTAATAAATGCTTAATAGCCCAGGCTCTGTGCTACGTGCCTTGCAGTTATCTCATTTAATTATCACAACAATCCTTTGAGGAAACTGAGGTAGATAGCAGTTAATTTACCTGCCCAGGGTTATATAGCTAGTAGGTGTCTGAAGCCAGATTGAACTCAGATCTTCCTGACTTCAGGCCTCGTGCTCTATCCACAGCTGCCTCTGTGCAGGAAGGGAAGGACGGGGCATCAGGAAAGACTAAATCTCAGTGACCCTTGAGATTCCAAGAGGGAGAAGGGAGGTGGAATACATTCTGGATGCTGGAAAGAAGAAGACAAAAATGAAGAGATTCCTGTCCTCAAGGAACTTACAGCATTTTGGGCAAATAAAACTGTCAGTTGTGAACACTTACTAACAATAATTCTGTAAAAACTAACAAACAAACAAACAAAAACCAACCCACAAAGTAATAAAAAATAATTTAAAAAGGGAGAGAGCACAAGGATGGGAATGGGATCAGGAAAATCCTTGAGTAAAAGATTGATGTAAGCACTTACAGTTTGAGTTTGTTAGATTGTTTTTCAGTTGTGTCTGATTCTTTGTGATCTCATTTCGGGTTTTCTTGGCAAAAATACTAGAGTGGCTTACCATTGGCTACTCCAACTTATTTGACAGATGAAGAAACTGAGGCAAACAGAATTAAGTGTCTTGCCCAGCATCATGCAGCTAGTGTCTGAGGTCAGATTTAAACTCAGGAAGACAAGTCTGTCTTACTCCAGTCCTGGCACTGTATTTACTGCACCACCTTGCTACCCCACATACTATAAATAAATAGCTCTGTGTTAAACATAGCGTACATTAGATAAAACACAGTTTCTTGGGTGTTTGTGTCCAGCAAAAATGCTTTACCTCCTGCCCAGTAGAGTATGGTACAGAGTTTTTCAAGGGCAATGCAATAAAATGGAGGGATCTTTATTTGCAGTCAGAGGACTTGGGTTTGAATTCTGGCTGTGCTGTTCATTAGCTATGTAGCCTTTCTTGGCCTCAGTTTTCTCATCTCTAAAATGAAGGATTGGGACTAGACAATCTTCTGGTTCTAAATGTATGATTCTCTTCTAGTATATAAGTGATCCCAGGTTCTGAAGGATACACCTGTGGTAATTGAGTTAGGGGAAGCTAGGTGGCAAAGTAGATAGAGTGCTAGGCCTGGAGTCAGGAAGACCTGAGTTCAAATCCACCTTAAATACTTATTAGCTGTGTGACCCTGGGCAGGTCACTTAGCCCTGTGGGCCTCAATTTCCTCATCTATAAAATGAACTGGAGAAGGAAATGGCAAACCATTCTAGTATCCCTGCCAAGAAAATCCTAAATGGGGTCATAAAGAGTCAGGCACAAGTGAAACAATTGAACAACCAAACCTAAGCTCTGGCAGGTTCTATAGAGGTGGTGTGGCTGAGTCAGAGTGGTCCTAGAAACTATACTCTCTGAAGACCAACATGATTTCAAAAGCATTGAGGGACTGTTTTACAAGATATCTTGGAAATGAAAGATACCAAGAAAATGGGGGCAGGGAACCATTGCTGCTATCCATATTCTCTAAGAGCAGTCAAGAATATCAGTGAACAGAGTGGCTAGGTGGCACAGTGAATAGGGCCCCGGCCCTGGTGTCAGGGGGACCTGAGTTCAAATACAGCCTCAGACACTTAACACTTGCTAGCTGTGTGACCTTGGGCAAGTCATTTAACCCCAACTGCTCTGCCTTCCTCCCTCCAAAAAGAAAAATAAAAATTAATATCAATGAAGTATTGATGAATGTGTCTGCTTGTCATCATTATAAAATCTTCATGACAATGTTCTACACATGCTTTGGATGTATCATGATGAAAATACGATCATAGATCTGGAGTTAGGGGTACATTAGAGGCCATTTGAGCACAACTTTCTTATTTCATCAATTAGGAAATTAAGTCGCTTGAAGACTAAGTAGTCTAGTGACACTGGGGACACATAACTAGTTAAGTGTCTGAGGTGGGATTTGAATTCTTGTCTTCTTGACTCCCAGCCCAGTGCCCTTGCCACTATGCCAAGCTGCTGAAGAAGACAGGAAGCCTTTTACAAACTCTGTTACCACAGAACCCATTCTTAACAATCATTCAGCTTTTAATGGAAAAAGCATTTGATTGGAAGAACAAAATGAAGCTTTAGAAGTTCTCCTTTATTAAGGATTCTCTTACACATATGTTAAGATCATGGAAGGTTCTTTGAAAACAGAAATGGCTCCATTTAATGACTACTTTGATTGTCAAACTAGGCATGAAACTGGAAGATGAATGTTCAACAAGAGTTTTTGCTTCTTTCATGGAAGATGTTTCAGGGAAGAAACAAATGGAAGAGCGATTCTTTATGGTTAATGATGACTTCCAGATGATTCTGTTGGCAGGGGACTAATAAGATGCAGACCATTATGGAATCTTCTCCATGTTAATTTAAACAAAAATAAAGACATCCCAATAACCCATTCAAGAAGAGAACTCCTTATTGTCCAGTTTATGACATGAGGTTTGATGATGAGTCCACTAAATCAGTCCAGGGGTTCTTAACTCTCCAATGTCATGAACCTCTTTGCCTGTGGGCCGCTTCTCCGAATAATACTTTTAAATGCATAAAATAGAATAGAGCAGATTACAAGGAAATAAATTATATTAAAAAACTATCATCAAAATAAAAGGGCAAGTTTATTGACCCCCAGTTTAAGAACCCTTGAGTTACTCCATATAATTGGTACAGAGACAATGGACCAAGACTGAAAAGAAGGAAGGCAGCAGTTTGAGCAAGGTCTGGGAGACTGCTTCTTGCTTTCAAGGAGCTCAGACTCCTCCCACTACAAACAAACCAAATATACAAAACAATTAACTTGATGTTCTCCAGAGATATTGTATACATGTTTTATGATGAAAACAAAATGATTGCTCATTTTCTACTGAATAAAATTCCAACTTCTTATCCTTGGAATTTAAGGTTCTTTTCTATCTGGCTTAAATGCATGTTTCCAATCTTATCTATTCTGTTTTCCTTTAACATCTAAATTATGAGGTCACATATCTAGCTGAATGTTTTAGTCTTTGAGTATACCCATCTTCTCTCCCATTCTGGATTCTAAACTCCCTCACTCATGGTATGACCCATTTTAAATTCTTCTGTGTATTTCCTTCATCATCAAGCACATGTACTAAACTTTTTCTGGTATTGGTACTCTATCCATTCACATGACTTTTAGCCTGCCTGTGTCTAGGTAGATGAGCTTTATGACTCATCTACCATTTTTTATGCCCCCAAAATACTATCTTCATATAACCAACATGGTCATGAGATGCTTTGAATTTTACTAGGTTGCTCCTCAGTTAGTAGAGATCATAGGGTTCATATTCAAAGAATTTCCAGCTTGAATTGGAACTGACAGAGCTGGTGCTCCTCTGGCATAGTCTTCTAGAATTCAGGGTCAGTCTCAGCTCTCTGCCATATACCAGAAGACCTCGGACAAGCCATTAGACCTTATTTTTATCTCTTATAAAATGAGAGTATTGATTCCCTTATGACTCTAAATCTATGATTCTGTGGCAATGAGGTGTTAGAATAGGATTTTGGTGAAGAAGTGGATACTCAACAAATGTTTATAGAATCAACAGATAAATGAAAGAATAGGAATTTTTCTGAAGGGTATGTCATCAAAATTAATTAAATCTTATAAGGAAGCCTGAGGTACTCAATTGATGGATGTTATATAAGGGCAACATATCCATATTAATTGTATATTGCCTTCATGAGTGACTTGTCTCTATCTTGTACCACTTGAGACTAGACTAATTTGTTGGGCTCAGTTAACTTCCCTGAAGACAGCATTTCACAAGTTCTAATGAAAGCAGTGTTCGCATTAGGGGAGTTCTTGAAATGTTCCTGAAATAAATGGCAATGTTTGTTTATTAGATTTAAAAAAAAAACATGTGCCCATTACCCAAAGGCCTCTTAGCTTGGAATACAAATAGCTTTATAAAGGAGGGGGGAAATACTACAATAGAATTGAGTTTAAAACAAAGTGGCTAAACTTCTAAAGGAAGGTGGCAGATGGGCCTTGGCCATCAGGGAATGCCAGACCAAGAAGATAAACAAGATTAAAGCTGAATTAATTCTTATTCCAAATCAGGGTTTTCCAAAGTGTTGGAAACAGTGGGGTTGGTAAAGTGGTGCAGTCAGTGAACAGCTTTCTGTCATGTTGCCAACAGTGTGTTTGTCCAGTGATAAATCAGGGGATTTATGGATTTAATTTTCTGTTATTGTCTGCTCCCTCCCGATCGGAGGGTATGAATTTAAAGTTAGGAGACAGATCAACAGGTACTAAAACAGTCATGTTGTTCTTTATCATAGGCTAAGTACTCTTCGAAATTAAAAATAAACTCAGAAAAATCTCACTGGAATGACTCGATTCACTATATTGCTGAGATTTTTTTGTAAGGATGAGCCAGACAAGTGCTTTCTAAAGGCTTCCAAAGGTGAGACCAAAATCTGGCCTTGGGTGATTTACCAGCTTGGCATCATTGCTTTTCTGTAGTGGTCTCTAGCAGTTGCAGAGAACTCTTTGAGAAGGAAGAGATACTGAAGTGGTTGGGAAGTTGATGGTGCTCCCAAAATTCTCAGGATGGCTCCTTGAACTTGGGTGTTTTGGGTCCAGCTGTTTCTAGTCCTGATCCATTTGTCCTGGTCTCAGAGGGGGTTAAGGATAGGGACCAGATTTGCGAATTCATGGACAGAGGGAACTCCTGGTCAAGAAAGCTCCCTCTACCAAGGCAGGTCGGCATTTTCTCTGAAACTCACAGACTTGAAGAACTGCCTAGAGTACTGAGATGCATCTGATCTAGGTGGCTTAGTGTATGGAATGTTTTACCTGGAATTAAGAAAACCTGAGTTCAAATCCTTCCTCAGATTGAACTAAACTAGCTTATGTTTAGTACTTCTGAACCTGAGTTTTCTCATTTGTAAAATGGGAATACTAATTCCTACTCAGTGCTTTTTGTGAAGATCAAATGAGATAACAGTTTATATTACACATGCTCTATACACGCCACCTGTTTTCAAGTGCCTTGCCCGGGGTTACACAGACAGTGCATGTTGGAGCGGGGACTTGAACTCACATCCAAAGCTAGCTCTTCATGTACCTCCAGATGGATGCTTTTCTTTCTAGTCTCATCATGTATAAGACTGGGAGGAAGATCAACATTTCTTCCTTCTCAAAGAGTTCTCTGCAATGACTAGAATCAGGAAGACCTAAGTTCAAATCCAACCTTAGACACTTAATATGACACTCAGCAATATATGATCCTGGGAAAGTCACTTCATCCTATTTGCCTCAGTTTCCTCGTCTGTAAAATGAGCTGGAAAAAGAAATGGCAAATCACTTGGGAATGCCAAGGGAATGCCAAATGGGCTCACCAAAAGTTGGACACAACTGAAATGACTGAACAACCATAGTATAGTGTTGGTGATAGATTAAGCCAGGACTTCATTTACTGAGACACAGGTACAAGGTGGAGGACTGGTCTCCGTAGTCAATAAAAGATCCTAGATCAAGGTCAAGGAGGATTTGTTGAGGATTCTAATGGTAGAATTTATCCCCAGAGGAATGTGGGACATTAAGTCAAGGTCATTATGACATCTTCTTTAAGAGATCTAGGAGCAGAGTTGGAGGCCTCTCACCTAAACCTTACATAGATTCCTATTTATAGCTAGACCTACTTTCCCTGAAACTGGAGGTGGCATGAGATTGGCTTCTCTCTTAGGCCACTTACTGGAGTCCTTGTTTTTCCCATCTGTAAATTGAGGGGGGTGGGGGTGGGGACAAAAAGTAATTGGATTAGATGTTCTCCAAGGTCCCTTCTAGCTTTCAATCATGTGATCATTATAATAAATGTACTTTCCCCCCACCCTGGACCTTGTTTATGGCTGCTTAGAATTGTTTTACTTCCAGGAACAATAACTCACATTTATATAGTGCTTTTCAAACTTAGTACAAGTATGATTATCTTCCCATGTCTCTCTATTTCAAAGTAGAAAACATGCCCACTTCTCTTAAACTCCATGACTCTCATTTTCTCCCTCCTTCCCAGAATTTCCCATGAATTCATCCCAGTAACCTATATACACTACTACTTTGGAGAGAATCTCTTTTGAAACATGTGTATTCTGAGATGGGTATACCTTTCAAGTCAGGACTTGCACAGGATCACCCTGGGATTCAGGGATGGAGCTGGGTCTTCAGACTCCAAGATCAATGCCACCTCTGCCTATAAGAGTCTGATCTATGTAGTGTTTTAAAATTTGTGAAGTGATATATATCTATATCTATACCTATATCTATATATCTATATCTATGTACACACATATAAATCACATTCAATCCTCATGAAACCCTACAAAGTAAGTATTTTTATTATCCCCATTTTGCATATGATAAAATTGAGGTATAGAGAGGTTAAGTCAAGTCAACAAGCATACTTTAAATGCCTACTATGTGCCAAATACTGTGCTAAGCATAAGGGATACAAAACAGAAGAATAAAAAATATCCCTGTTCTCAAGGAACTCATATTCTAAGGAGTGGGACAAGATGGTCACAACTATATACAAAAAAGTTATGTACAGGATAATTGGAGATAATCTTAGAGAGAAAGTACCAAAGCATTAAGGAAGACTGAGAAAGTTTTCTTGTAGAAAGTAGGATTTTAGCCGAAACTTGAAGTAAGCAAGGAAATCCACTGGGCAAAGTTGGGGGCCTGGAAGACAGCCTATGAAAATGCTAGCTCTTATGGAATCCCGAGGAGGCTAGTGCCATTGGATTGCAGAGTATGGGAGCATAGTGAGGTATAAGAAGATTGAAAAAGCAGGAAGGGGTCAGACTATGAAGGGCTTTGAAAGCCAGAGAGAAGATTTTTACACTTGATCCTAGAGGTAATAGGGAATTTATTGAAGGGGGAGGGGTGTCCTTGTCAGATTGTGCTTTTAGAAAGATCATTTTGACAGCTGAATGGAGAATGGATTGGAGAAAATTGAGGCAGGGAGATCAACCAGCAGGTCATTGTAATAGTCCATGCATGGAGGGAGGAGTACCTTTACCAAATGAGATCAAATGAGATAGTATTTGTAAAAGTGCTTAACAATGCCTGGCACATAGTGCTATATAGGTGCTTATTCTGTTCTCTCCTTTCCTTTCCCTGTACCAGTGTGGAGACAATAACAGAGGAAGAAGGATATATATTAGAGCTATTATGAAGGTAGAAATAGCATAGCAATTGATTGGATATGGATCGTGAAAGACTGAAGTGTTGAGTATGACACCTAGATTGTAAGACTGGGTGACTAGGAGGATGGTGATGTTCCTGACAGTCATACAGAGTTTAGAAGGGAGGCTTTAAGGAAAGGAGGAAGATAATGAGTTCAGTTTTGAACATGATGAATTTAAAATACCTACCAGACAACCGAAATCAATCAATAAGCATTTGTTAAGTACCTTCTAAACACCAGGCATTTTGTTAAACTCTGGAAATTAAAAAGCTGCAAAAGACAGTCCGTGCCCTCAAGGAGCTTACAGTCTAATGGGAGAGTCAATATGTAAACAATATGCAAAGTGAGTTACATACAGAATAAATAGGATATAAGTAACAGAAGGAAGGCCCTAGTTGTCCAATAGGCAATTGAAGATGTAACAGGAGGTCAAGAGAAAGGTTAAGCAAATAGGTCTGAGAATCATCTGCAATAGTGATGACTGAATCTCATGAGAGTTGATAAGAAGTGAAATCCCATAGAGGGAGAAGAAAACGCTCATACAGGTAGGTCCAGAACCTTGAGAGAGCAGTGTCTTAAAAACTTTGAGAGAGGAGAGTAGCAAGGAGAAGAGGGTGATTTACCACTGTTAAAAATGGCAAAGGTCGGGCGGCTAGGTGGCGCAGTGAGTAGAGCGCTGGCCCTGGAGTCAGGAGGACCTGAGTTCGGATCCGACCTCAGACATTTAATGCACACACAAACAAAAACCTAGCCATGTGGCCTTGGGCAAGTTACTTAACCCCAATTGCCCTCCAAAACAAAACAAAAAAAGACGGCAGAGGTCCAGAAGGATCAGGGCTGAGAAAAGGATATTACATTTGTCAATTAAGAGATTTTTGCTAAACTCAGTGAGGGCAGTGCCAGTCAAGTGAGATCGGAAGCCAGTTTGCAGAGAGTTAAGATGTGAGAAGAGATAGAGAAAAGAAAGAAAGTTAAGGCACCTATTATAGATGGCCTTCTCAAAAAGTTTGGTGATGAAAAGAAGGAGAAATATTAAACAAAATAGAGGATGGCTCAAATGAGGGTTTTTTGAGGATGAAGGAGACATGGACATGTTTTTAGGTGGGAGGTCGGGGTTACTAAAAAGGTCTAAGTCACTTGTCCAATAGCACACAGCTAATGTATTATTATCTCAGTCATGCTTCAAGCTCAGCTACTCATGATTCCAAATCTATCCCATACCACATTGTCTCCTACTTCCAAACAATCATCTAGTCAAGTGACTACAAATGGAAGAAAAAGAAGCATTTCTTTGCATCAATTATATGTGCTTTTAATTTCCATCGGTTGCTTCCCTCTCCCCAAGGATGTAGTTAGTGAAGTTCACAGAAAAAAATTGATATCTCCCTTGGGATTTAGATGTACAGAGAATGTTAAGTTTACGTAGAAATCTTTGCTGCATTTCAAGGAGGTCCCTTCTCCTTCTTTGTATAGTATGCCATGGAGCCAAACATCTTGAAGCTAAGTGTTTCTTTGTTCTACTTTGAACTGCTTTAGGGCAGTCAGGCAAGTGGGCATGTGTCAGACCTCTGCATGACTCTCTGACTCTGTCCTTGCCCATGTGAGTTTTTCTATGAAAATGGTGACTTCTCAGAATTTATTTCCTTTACCTCTAGGCAGGTTAACATGGGCTCAAGGCTAATATTTTAGCCTTATTTTACAAGCTAAGACTCAGAGGCCAGGGGGTGTACTGTAAAAACTACAGCCAAAATGAAGTTTAAAGAGACAAGTAGGTATCAGTTAAAACTGGCTGATAAAAGGGGTGAGAAGTAGAGTTAAAGTGCATGAAGTGACTACTGGCTTCTACTTGATATTAAACTGGTTCTTTCTTCAGATAGATCAATCTTTTCATTTCTAGAAGTGGGTAACAAACAGCATGTCACAGGATCTCATGATCTTAGGGTTGGAAGACATTTAGGGGCCATCAAGACCAATCCATATTGGAGTAAAATCTCTTGTACACCAGTATCCTCCCTCCATCCCTAAATGATTTCTTCCAAAATCTACTCGAAGATTTCTAGTGAGTGGAAGCAGCCTTTTTTTTTTTTTGAAGGAGGGAAGGCAGGGCAATTGGGGTTAAGTGACTTGCCCAAGGTCACAGAGCTAGTAAGTGTTAAGTGTCTGAGGCCAGATTTGAACTCAGTTCCTCCTGACTCCAGGGCTGCTGCTCTGTTCACCCCAAGTGGCCTACTTTCAGTGGCCTGCTCCAATCATTAGGAAGTTTTTGCATTGAGCCTCTCTGTAATTTCCACTCATTCCTTCTATTTTGCTTCCTATGGAGAAGCAGAGAAAGTTTAATGCTTCTTCCATATGATAGCAGTTCTATCACTTAAAGATAGCTATAATTTTCCCCCATCCCCTGCATGTCTTCTCAAGGTAAATCATCACTTCATATAATCTGCATATGGATGGTCTCCAATTTTCTCACCATCCTGATTTTCCTCTTTAGAAAACAACTAGATGGTGCCATGGATAGAGTATTGGGCTTGGTGTCAAGAAGATTTCAGTTCAAAGGTCAATGTGTTAACGATTTTACTTTCAAGAAGTACATAACCTGATAGGCAGTATGTTATAGTGGAATGAAAACTAGAGTAGAGGGTGAAGGATCTTTGCTTGAATCCCAGCTCTTACAGAAGTGTGACCTTGGTCAAGTAATTTTCCTTCTCTGGGTCTCATTTTCCTTGGAGAGGTAGTGGTGGATTAGTTAATCCTTTCAAACTCTAGGTCTTATTAACCTAAGGAAGACCTATGTAAAAAAGAAAGAAACATGGGGAAAAGTACAAAGGAAGGGTCCAGGCCAAATGCTCAACAGATAACAACTTTGAATATAGAAATATTTAGATCAGAGAGAGAAGATGTTATGGAAGTGTCAGCACCTGCATTTGGTCTAGAAATAAGGGGGGACTTTTAAAGATGGGGGTGAGCTTTGGGGGGTTTTAGACTTGGGAAATAGCTGCTTTTCTTCCTCTCTTCCCTCTTTTCCTTTGCCCCTGCCCTTTCCAGTATTGCTTACTTGAAGGAAGTCCATCTCTTTTGGAAGTATTTGTTGTTGAGTTGTTTCAGTTGTGTCCACCTCTTCATGATCCCATTTGGGGGTTTTCTTGCTATTTCTTTCTCCAGCTCATTTTACAGATGAGAAATCCGAAGCAAAAAGGGTTAAGTGACTTGCCCACGGTCACACAGCTAGTTAGTGTCTGAGGCTGGATTTGAACCCAGGTCTTCCTGACTCTAGGCCCAGCAGTATCTGCTGCACAACCTAGCTACCCCCATGGTATTTGCTTTGTATATATCTCATATCTATTTGTATGTACATGTGTTCTCCAACACAATATTAGTTACTTTGAGGGAGTTCCATTTTTATCTTTGGGATATGTGTTCTCCAACACAATATTAGTTACTTTGAGGGAGTTCCATTTTTATCTTTGCATCTGCAGCACTTGGCACATAGTAGGTACTTAATAATTGATTTTCAAGGTTACACAGGCAGCAAATGCAAAGCTGGTATCTGATTCCCAGTCTGCAGAGTCAAATTTAGTCTTTTCTCCATTGTACCATCACTTTGAATTTAACAAAGACTTCAAAATGAAAGGTGAGGTTCAGCTTGGACTTAAGAAGAATTCGTTTTTGAGTGCTGACTGTTTTTTATCTCTTTTTTTCTTTTTCTTTCCTTTTTGCTTTTTTGGGGGGCAATTGGGGTTATGTGACTTGCCCAAGGTCACCTGGCTAGTTTTTTGTGTTAAGTGTCTGAGGTCGGATTTGAACTCAGGTCCTTCTGACCCCAGGGCCAGTCTCTATTCACGGCACCATCTATCCTCCCCTTAGTGTTTTTTTTTTCTAGTCCAGAGATTCCCAAACTTATTTGGCCTGCCATCCTCTTAAAAAATTACTCAGAACCCCCCTGGAAATTTCCTTTCTTTAAACCTTTGATAGTTTAAAAAAAAAAATCTGTTATTTTAAAAATGTAAAAAAAAATTTAAAAGAAATATGCATCTTAAATTTAATAATTTATAGCAAATTTGTGGGGTTTTTCCTGTATTGAAATTTTAATGATGCAATATTGCGTCATGTAACTGTATAGTATCATATTGTTAAAAAGTCATAACACATCCATGTTCCTAACAATACATGCTGGACTTTCCAACAATAAACAACAGGCTTGCCTGCCAATACTTACTTGTTAAGACCTGTCAGAGGACTTGACCACTGATCGGTTATAGCTTGCATTTTGTGTCTTTATTTGGAAAATAATGGAATCGCTATGACTTTAATTTTGTTTCAATGCCCCACAGTTGCACCCAAAGCTACACTGCCCCACCCCATTATTCCAGTGCTCCCCAGGGGATGATATCATCCACTTTGGGAAACTGTGCTAGTCTGACAACTGGATCCTGGGTGTAACATCCTAGGAGCTAGTCCCACTTGTCTTTGAAAAGTATAATGCATGGGAGCTGCTAGGTGTCACAGTGAATCTATTCACTAGCCCTTCCATAAGCAGGACCTCAGTTAAAATCTGGCCTCAGAAACTTACTAGCTCTGTGACTTGGGGAAAGTCACCTAACCCCAATTGTCCTCCCCTACCCCCAGAGAAAAGAAAGAAAAATGCCTGTATAAAGTCAGGAAGATGAAAAATCAGTGGAGATCATCCCAACACATTACTCATTCTCCATATGTCACGTTCAAGGAGTCATCACAGACTACTAAAACTGGAAGAGTATCTAGAAATTGTTTTGGCTGAACCTCTTCATGGTGCAGATCTAGAAACTCTGGCCCAGAGAGGAGGGGCTTGTCCGAGATCCACATAAAGTAAATGTCCTTTTTTAGCTTCACAGTGAGGTACCTGCCTGGGTCTTCCTCCTGGGTTTATATAAGAGGCAGTAGGTACCCTTGTTTAATGAATATTTCTTTTTTTTTTGCTTTTTGGAGGAGGGGAAGGCAGGAGAATTGGGGTTAAGTGACTTGCCCAAGGTCACACGGCTAGTTTTTGAGTTAAGTGTCTGAGGCCAAATTTGAACTCAGATCCTCCTGACTCCAGGGCCTGTGCTCTGTTCACTGCACCACCTAGCTGCCCCTAATGAATATTTCTTGTATTGGCTGCTGTGCTTGTTCCCTGTTCTAAAGCACTGGGTATACTTCTGGGTGAGAGTGAGGGAATGGGAATTCCATTGTTCCATATTTTTATGATTGGCCATGGAATTGCATAAGGAGATATAGTTTGTCAAGATTGAGCCTTGTCTTTAGAGATTTTCTTTGTGTGGTGGAGTTGACTTTGAATGGGAACAAATTGTACTCAGGCTGAACAGTGGGTCATTATCCCTCTTGCTCTCCATTTTAATAGAAAGTGATTCTGTTTGGATTCTAGTGGCCATGACATTTGAATCCCTACAGAGACTATCAGTGGCTTCAGTCGTCCATTCATCCTAATCTCCTCATTACTTAAATAGATACTGCTATTTGTACCAACTCTTTAGGCTTGTTTTAGGAGAGTCCATTAGACTGTGAGCTCCTTGAGGGAAGGGACCATGGCTTTTACTTTTCTTTGTATACTGAGCATTCAGCATGATGCCTCAGAGATGCTTGCTGATAGACTGCTTTGTAAACATTACAGCTTAATATAAATGTGACTGTGTCTATAGCAATCAATCAGCAGCAGAGTCCTTTTTTTTATGCAGAAGAGTTTCTTCTCCCACCCATCCCTCCCTTTAGTCAGGGTTTGTGAGTAAAAGGGCCACTCCATAGGCATTTCATAAAATCATAAGTCTGGAGCTGGAAGAGACCTCAGAGGCTCTCTACATTTAACATTGAACAGATTAGGGAACTGACACCTAAGTAGGTTAAGGTACTTGTCTAAGGTCCTAGGTAATAAATGTAAGAAATAGGGTTTGAACCTAAATCCCATGACCCAGAGAAGGTACTCCAAGCATTTAAATTAAAAAAAAAAAAAGTCCAGTTTAGGAATCAGTTATTTGCCTTCTGGTTATTTTCCTGCTGCATCCCACCTAAAGCACTAACAAGTGTTGGCCTGGTTATTTTCCACATCACTATTTGAATGCTCAGCAGTGTTTAAGGCCTCTGGGAATGGATTATCTCTTGGACTGAGCCAACAGTCTGGAGATGTGACTACAAGGGTGGAATAAAAATGGGCTGTTGGGAGAGTTTAAAGGACAGTAATTGCAGAGAACATTTTGCAGTTGCTTCTTGTCAGTGTCTATCTAGGGCTAAAACAGAAACTTTTAGGGATATTTGAGGGAAAACTTGTCCCAGGGTCTGAGATTACCATTTTGCTGTAACTTCCACTTATCAGAGAATTCTTAGCAATTTGCCTTTGCTTTGATCCATTGAGGCTATCGTACAATTTCATCTACATTTTTTCCCAGATAAGTAGGATGTTAGGATACTGGAAATCTCTTTGTAGTCATTTTTTAAAGTCTTCACTCACTTAAACCCTCACCCACAAAAACCTCGGACATAGGACTGTTCTTTGGTGAGCTTTTCAGAATAGATCATGGAGGCCATTTGGGCATGAATGTCTCTCTTGATTTCTGTTAAGGGCCCTCAGAACATCCAAGGTAGTCCTGAATATTCTTCAAGAAGACTGAACTCAGGCTTAAAATCTTTGCAACATTTGGCTATTTTCTTTTTTTTTTCTTTGTCATATTGATTCTTTGAAAGGAGATAGGGTTAGTGGTTTTAGGCATTATTGGCAGTGAACTATGGTGGAAAGAGCATGGTTCTGAGAGTCAGGCAGGAGAGCTAGATGCTAATCATACCTTTGTTGTTAAATAATTCTGTGGCTTTGGGTAATCCAACAATGATGCACCTACTGTATGAATGGCATTATGCTGATTGCTAGGGCATAAGATAATGTCCTTACCCTTAGTGTTTTCTTTTTCTTTCTGGGCCTCACTTACTTTATTTTTATTTTTTGGAGGGGGGACGGCAAGGCATTTGGGGTTAAGTGACTTGCCCAGGGTCACACGGCTAGTAAGTGTTAAGTGTCTGAGACTGAATTTGAACTCAGGTCCTCCTGACTCCAGGGCCGGGGTACTCTATTCACTGCACCATCTAGTTGCCCCCTACTTTCTCTATCTCTAAAAGATTGAGTTGAACTAGATGATAGCTAATGTTCTTTTCAGTTCTAATATTCTAGGATTCTATAATTTTCAAGTAGGCAGAGTTGTCCTTGGGACAGTCTCCTAACAAACAAGCCTCAGGAGAGGAGCAGTTTATAGCATTGTCCATTGTGCTGAGAACTTGAAACCCTAATTAAGGGATTGGGTATGGGGAAGAGGGAATGGAGACAGCACCGAGATTAAACCCATTGCAGATTAAGTTCAAGTGTAGCCAAGCCTTCAAGAACATCTTGCTGAGAGAATTGGCACACTTGCATGCTTGTCTTCTGTGATGCCAGCCATAAGACGAGGGGCATAATCTTGTGAGTCCTGGTTCCGTGTTATCTTTGTGGGGTAGATGACAACAGTAAGTTCCAGCAGTCATGAAGGCAGCTGAAGCAGCAGCTGTGGAGTGCTTAGAGCTTGGCCAAGCTTTGAAGAAGCCAAGTCACTCATGGCATCCTGGGCCATCTCCAGGCATCTTGACTTTGGTCCTGGCTCTGGACTTCAATGACTCAGGAAGAAAGAGTGAGGCCGTTGACTTCATGCAACTCTGTGTCACTTAAATTTTTCTCAGGTCTGGCTATGCTTAAATCTTATTTTCTCTTTCCCTTTTCTCCTCACTCCTGAGAAGTTCTCAGCCCCTCATCTTGTCTTCTTAGTCTTCCCCTGTTTTCAGATGCTTGATCCTGAATCTTTCTCCAAAGCTCACTTCTTGTGTGAAAGGATACAGTGGTGAAGCCTGGCGAGGCAGGCTGGACAGTTTTATAAGATCCTAAATTGAGACCTGGAAGCAACTTTAAATCATCCAGGGGTGGAAAACCTGTGTGAGGCCACATGTGGCCTTCCAGGTCCTTGGGTTAGGCCTTTTGGCTGAGTCCAAGTTTTATAGAACAAATCCTTTTATTACAGGGATTTGTTCTGTAAAGTTTGGGTTCAATCAAAGGGCTGCACTTGAGAACCTAGAGGGCCACATGTAGCCTCCAGGCTGCAGGTTCCCTGATCCTGATTATTGGCTTCTTTTTAATAGAGGGAGAAAACAGGCCCACGCAGGGGAAGCAACTTGCCCAAGATCACAGGAGTAGTAACTTATAATTTTATCATAATCTGCATATTTATTTCTGTGTGTATCTTAACTACTGAGGCTCTTAGTTCATTTATTCAGCATGCATTTTCTATGCTGACTACTATAAGCCAGGCGCTATCAGATGCTGGGGTTCAATGTGAGCCACCCTAATTGTCTTCTCAGTGTACACTAATCTGACATTAGTACATTAATTTGTACATTAATTCAGTAAAATCTCTAATCTTATCCACCAAGCCCTTGTGAACCTCTAAGTCTTTATGAGGAAGTGCCACATTTATTTATTCATTCATTCATTCATTTATTCATTCATTCATTGGTCATGTTCAAAAATGGACAGTCTCTGACGTCAAAGAGCGTATATTATATGGTGAGCTAAGGAAAACCATGAAAACAGGTAAGTAAAAAATATATAGTGAATATGTGAATGAATGAATGAATGAATGAAAATTTAGGTGATACTGTCTTGTATTTATGTCTCATACAGCTTCTTAGCATTTGAAACTGACTGAGGGTCTCATCTTCACTCAAGCACCGAGGGTACTGTTAGAACTCACTATATTATAATAATAACAAATAATTCTATTTAAGACCCAGGTATCAAAAGAATATTTTTTTCCTCCTGATCATCTTTAAAAGGGATATTTATTTTCTGAGAAAAAATGCATCCTCAAATTACTCTGTAATGAATTGCAACTGTTATTATGGTTTTTCTTTCTTCTGTTACAATGAAGAAGATTTATGTTTCTAGGTACATTTTAGCTGAAAAAGATTTAAGAATAATTTGCTCCAGTGCTGAAAAGAGACAGTATTGTTAATAAACACGAGAGGTCTGTATTACTTTAGTTGGTTGGTATTCATAATTGATTTAACATTTTCCCAGGTTCCGTCATTCAGAAATAATTGTTGCATAGAAGAAGAATGAACGGACCAGGAGGAGGGAACATAATGACCAAAATCAAATTTGCATTTAATTTTTAGTTAAATGGGGCCCAGGTTTCTTTATGTCTGTCTGCTCACCTCAGTGAGCATTTAAGAACTCCACAGTACCACCCCCTCCCCCCCAATACAATTATGCTGGATTTGTGCTTCTGCATCCCAGGGAAAAAGCCATTAAGACTTTGATTTAAAGATACAAGAACTGCAAATTGGCAACTTGGTGTTTGTGCAAAATGTAATTTGGCACTTCTTCAAATTGAACCCACTCTAATCATCTTCTCAACATACTTTAATCTGGTCAGTAAAATATTTTATCCCCTAAGCCTTCAGGATCCTCTAAGACAAGTGTTATAAGAAGTGCCAACTCTGCATTCCTCTCTTTCCTTACCTTCCTTTCATCTTTCCTTCCTTCCTTCCTTTCTTCCTTCCTTCCTTCTATCTTTACTCCTTCCCTTCCTTCCTTCCTCTTTCCTTCTGTCCTTTTCTTCCTTCCTTCCTTTTCTTTCTTCTTTCCTTCCTTTCTCCTTCCCTTCCTTCCTCTCTCCCTCTGTCCTTCCTCTGCTTCCTTCCTCCTTTTCTTCCTTCCTTCCTTTCTTCATGTCTTTCTCTACCTCTCCATCCTTCCTTTCTTCCTTCCTACCTTCTCTCCCTTCCTTCCCTCCCTCCCTCCTTCCTTTCTCTTTCTCTTCTTTCTTTCTTTCTTTCTTTCTTTCTTTCTTTCTTTCTTTCTTTCTTTCTTTCTTTCTTTCTTTCTTCTCTCCTTCTCCCTCTCTTCCTTCTGTCCTCCCTCTTTTCTTTCTTCCTTTTCCTTTTCTTCTTTTTTCTTCCTTCCTTCCCTCCTTTCTCCCTTTCCTTCTTCTCTTCTCTTATCCTTCCTTCCTTTCCTACTTCTCTTCTCTTATCCTTCCTTCCTTCCTTTCTCCCTCCCTTCCTTCCTTTCTCCCTCCCTTCCTTCCTTCCTTTCTCCCTTCCTTCCTTCCTTTCTCCCTCCCTTCCTTCCTTCCTCCCTCCCTTCCTTCCTTCCTTTCTCCCTCCCTTCCTTCCTTCCCTCCCTCACTTCCTTCCTTCCTTCCTTTCTCCCTCCCTTCCTTCCTCCCTCCCTCCCTTCCTTCCTTCCCTCCCTCACTTCCTTCCTTTCTTCCTTTCTCCCTTCCTTCCTTCCTTCCTTCCTCCCTCCCTTCCTTCCCTCCCTCACTTCCTTCCTTCCTTCATCCCTCCCTCACTTCCTTCTTTCCCTCCCTCACTTCCTTCCTTCCTTCCTTTCTCCCTCCCTTCCTTCCTTCCTT